>CATIWF010061308.1:0-14592 GCA_949630135.1 Balakata baccata
AACGATTTTTGTCGAGGAACAATTGTAAAGGAGGAGGAAGGAATAGCTTTTAATTATAAGATATGATAATTCGACAGATTTACACAGAATGCCTTAACTAAAACAGCAGGCAAACCTACGATACTTATTAAATTCAAAGATTGTCGAAAACAAATTAAGAAGAAGATGAAGAAAACGCTTTCCTTTGGCAAAAATTACAAAATCCTGTATGACTGTGAGATCCCGTAAGCATGGGAGTGGGTTAGAGCTCCTTGCGGAGAAACAATGACTATGCTGTGTGTATAACCTAATTCATGAATTTCCGGCAGTTTGGAGCTTTACATAAACAAGGAACTTTGAATTCATCAGGCTCATCAGGATCAAACAAGTAATCGTACCTGCCAAAAATTATTAGCGATGGTGAATTAAAGAGCAAAAAGACTTGGAGCTCTAAAAAGATAGAGAGAGAATGGGAGACGATACGTTAGCTCATCACCAGCAGATACATTAGTCTTAGCAATGAGGACGATACGACTTTCATCGTCCCCCACACTCATGATCCTTGCATAGCAGTTTGGCATGCACTGCATCAAAGATAAATTGTGGGTTTCATGGAAAAAAGAAGAAAAAGGATATTGATTAATAAATTTCAAAATTTTTTTAAATAGATGCTGTGTAGCATGATGCGTGCATGATTCGCTGCAGCAGTAGAATGCAAGCAAATGCAACTTACTGAATGGTTTATTAGGCGTGCTATGTTTCCTTTGTCAGTGGCATCTACCACTACTTCTTCACTTATCTTAAAAAGCTGTAAGAAGAAAACCAGATCACTGTTTAGACCTCAAAAGGAGCAATGGCTAGAGGAAATAAAAACAAAAAATTTTCAGATAGAGCAACATTTTAAAGGGAAAAGGGAGAATGGTCTCAATGCAACTGAGTTTCACCAAGCACCAACAAAATCACTTCTAACTGGCACTTGATTAGAACTACTCATACATCAAAAGAAACGTGGAGAAATAAAATATCACTGAAAAAGAAAGATGGAGTGAGAAAATCTCACATAGCAGTCTTTGCCTTCTAAACGGTAGCGTGACTCCCTAAGATCTGCAATACTGCGTCTCACCTGTTCACCACGATATTCGAGGACCTGGGGCACATTAACACATACATACTCTCTCATACACAGTTCATTGCATGAAGCGAACATTACTATCACATGGATCAGGCTCTACTTGAAAGTTCAAGCTTGAGTCTGTAAGTGGAAATGAATACATGTGCACAAAAACATATTTGAAAAGCATAGTTCACGCGTTTCACATATATGATGCTCCTAACATATCAAAATTTACAAGCATGTCTCGCTAGAAAGAATAATGGGCGTGTTTTTAATTGCATACATCAGTTCATACAACCATTGCACAAGAAAGCTTATACGCAGGACAGTGTTAAAGCTTTAACAGATAAAATATACCATTTCTCCTTCCTGAATGTTTCTCCGTGCAAAAAGACCCCATCCATGTATCCCAGATCTACCAAAGCAAACTCGATCATTTTCAGTTCTCTGGCATCACAGCAAAAGCTGTTACTAGTTAGAAGAATAATATAGAATGTACTGATAATGAATATAAACAAAGGCCGAAGAGTTGCCTGCAAGTGATAAAGCCTTTCCCTGAACGAAGAAAAACTTTGTGGCTCCTCAACTACCTGTCAAGTAAGAAGGCCAAGCATATTAACATTTAACACTAGATTGACTACTAAAATTCCAAATCAAAAGGTATGAAAAAGTGACAATCCAACATAATACTGTAAAGGTATGAAGAAGAGGTATTTACTCTGAATGCATTCAAACTTTGTATTATGCCTAAAGGATGATGACAAGGTCCTGTCAATCGATGGGCGATCGCGTCTTCTTCCATTCTCTTGCAAACAGAAAAAATTAAAAATCAAACAAGGACAAATTTAATCTTTGGTGCAAAGAACTTTGGATGGTATCATTAGTTGGGGAAATTGACAAAACGGCTTTAAAAAGACACAAATATCGATCACATATATTAGTTCAGGTATTGCATAAGCAGATTGGTTACATGACACAGTCTATACTTTCTTTAAAATGCCAAACAAGACAGCTATCAAGCCCAATCATTTTGAGTCAGGAATTTAGAAGAGCAGTCACAACCAAGAATACATGTCAGGCTACTAGTTAGGGCATATCAATTTTTTGACTTACAAATTATAAACATAAAACTCATTTGCATGATTAAAATCCAGATATAGAACTCAATGATTCAGTCACATTTGCTGATTTATAAACTCTTGAAAGCGTGCGATGACATTCAGCACTTCATCAATAATACCTGAAAATTTCTCAAAGCAACAAGCCTAACTAATCTAATCCACTTGATTTATTAATTTTATGATACTTGTCATGTTGTAATTAGATTTGAGCAATCTTACCACATCAAAAGCATTTGTCCTCAAATTTCTTTCTTTGAAAACTGCAGGCAAAGGAACCAAATCTAGTCCCTCATTTAAGGATTTATCCACCATAACTTTCAAATTTTATTTTTTCCAGTGACTCGCAATCCCACCACCAAAAAGAAATTAAGAACAAATATTAGCTTCAAGTGTGTTATAAGAATGTTGTCAAATATCAGCTTGAAGTGTGTTATAAGAATGTTGTACTCATGTATTGTGGATTTTGATAAAATAGCCAAGAGAGGAGAATATTGAGGGATAGAAGGTGGGTGGGTTGACCCCTTAAGAGAGTGAAATTCTGATGCAGATACCTTCTTATTGTTGTTTACTCTTTTAAAGACCCGACATCTTGCAGTCGAGAGTGGTTCAACCTCAGAAGTTTCTTCCAAAGACAACTCTTCGACTTTCACTCTGTTAGACGAAATTAGCCTTGAACCAGCCCTCTTCTTATTTTGAATTAGTTTTTTAGCTGAAAACACCCCCCGAGGAGTCTGTACAATCAAAACTGTATCTGGATTTGGAGCCCTGCACCCAAAGAAAAGGTAAAGAGATCAAAATATACACTGAATATGAAGAACACCAGGTACATTTAAAACAAACAGAAAGACTAAAGCAAATGAGTGAGATGGAACAATAATTAGCTTCATCATCACAGCTGAACATTCTTTACCTGTGATAGGCACAATATGAAACCATTTTTGTGGTCTGTCTCCCATTTTTCTCCAAGCAATGCAACTGCAAGTTTGATGGCAAAAAATAGCACAATCAGAACAGGCACTAGATATATATGACCAATTTATCTGCATAACAACCTCAATGGACTTGAAATTCTTCATTCATATCATTTCTCAGATGACAAACAGTGGATTTGCTTTATATATCTAAGGAACAATTGTTGAAGCAGTTGGCATTGGAAACAGACAACCATAGAATAACTCACCTCCATGCGATAGCCTGCCCTTGAAGCACACATTGCATGGTAATAAGTGGAACACTTGCAACATTGAGTGCACGAACCATGAATTTGCTTGCAAATGACACAAATCTGAAGTAATGCAACAAAGCACATTCAGAATGAATACTAAATTCTCATTGAAAGCCAAAGAGTTGAATAATCCACAAGAATGCATTTCAAGATGAAAAGGCAGAGAGTGAAAATAAATGACTATTCAGAGTCAGAACCAATGATGAAATTATGCATTTTAAATCATTTGTAGGTTACAACAGAAATCTCAATTCCTCATTTTCTTCCCCTAGTTCTCTAAAAAGGTAAGGCAAGATAAAACCAGGACAGAGAATAACAGCCAAAAGCTTCATTCATGCACTGATATTGTAATCTAACTTAGAATAATAGTTTTAAGACCACCCATCTTTATGAAATTAAGTAACTTCTGAATACAAGTTTGTACCACGAATGAGTTAAACAAAAACAGCTACAACGCAGTGATGACTTTAATGAATAATCTACCTTTACAAAAGCATTCGATGGAATACTTAAGATCCCAAGAGCAGGTTCCATCTTTTCATCACTTGCAAAGGATACTTCAGGTTGAAACCAAGCACATGTAACATGAACCCATAATGTCTCAACATCAGTTGGCTTTAGAGCACCACCTAATAAAAAATCAAAAAGGGAAAAAAATGATGAGAATGAAAGACAATATGAAACCAAGGAAGTCCAGTATCAAAGCTTAGAGTCCAATTTACAGAAATGAAAGCTCTGATGTAACGTAATTGTTAACAGCTTGACCAAAAATTTAAGTATAGGATACCATGTATTTGCTAACTAGAACCAAACATAGTTTATTGGCTTTGTGTAACATGGCATATTAGCGTTTATATCTGTTAAGCAATTTTCCGCCTTGACCGTCCACATCATTGGTAACGGTAAATAAAAAAGAAATAACCTTTTACAGGACAAAGGCAACACTCCCGCTTAACATCAGGCATTTCACATGCTTTGCAAACCCACGAAGTGAAGTCACGCACATTCCTTGCGCCATAGCATTCTTGATGAACAGCTATCTGACACCTGATATAAAAGAAAAACAATCAAGTCATACAATTCAACAATATCTGCAGCCAACCAAAATAAATTATACTAATGAGAGCAAGGATCAAAAATGCAAGAGTATAAAGTTTCTTGCTTTCTCTGTTATTTCATTTTTTCTTTTCCACTTGATGATGGAAAACAGATACACTTCTACTGCTCCGATTCATTCAGCATTTGACACACCCAAGCATAACATAAGAGCAGACAATTGCTAAAGAGCAACAATTCAAGGATCATTTCAAAGAGATATAAAACATAAACAAAGAAATAGTGAGATAAATACTTCAAGAATTGAAAACGACTGTAATTGTTTTGTGTTTTTGGACTGATGCTTTACATGTCAATTAACTTTACCCAAATAAAAAGAATTTATAATCTAAGTGCCTTCAAAACCAAAAGACTTTATTGGCATGCATAGCATGAGGTCCATGTTATAATTTTTGGAAAAATGATTAGATGAAAAGTAATTACTACTGACAATACTTGCAATACCTATTGCAGATAATAATTTTGTTGTAGTCCCAATCTTCAACCCATCTACATACAGCACAACGTTCTGTTGTCCACTTTGCATGAACAGGTTCGTATTTCTCTGTCATGAATGTGATGACAATAAATACATTGGAGAGAAATTAAGATAGAGGATACCAAATAACAACACAATATGCCATAAAAGAAATATACCTTGTAAAAAAGCAAGTAACTTTTGCTTTCGCTCTTTAATGGAAGGTCGCTTTGGAGGTTTGGTAGAAACAGCACGTGCATGATACTCTGCTAATTGCATCATCTGCAAAGTCAAAAGAGAAAAATTGGACAAATAAACTTTGAAGTGAGATGCCCAAGAAACACAGGATGATGAACAAACCCATTGTTCTAGTGGCAGCATGGAACCTTTCACCCGAATACTGGTTCTCCAATTTTTAACTTTTGAGCCTGTATGGCGTTCCCACTCGCTAAGTGCTTGCTTTTCTGGACCACAGAACCCACATCTGCACACAACCCTAGAAGGATATACATATTCTCAAACATCAAGAGCAGATAAATTAGGACAAAGCAAAAATAGTTGATTTTGGACACATTATTCAGTGATTTTTCTATCTGCTTGCATGAATACATGGGAGAGGAAACCATGGAATGGTAAAGTCATATCAAGTTCCTATTCCAAATTACAGAATGTAGCATCATTTTTTCCTAGAACAGATAAAAAATGTAGGTGTGGTAAACTATGAATGTGTAACTCTGCAGTTACATAACCTGAAGTAGCCAGACTTTGTTATTTTCTAATTAATTTATTAAGTACATCTTCGGAAACTATATGTAAAAAGGCAGCAATAGAAAGAAAAGAAAAAAATATGTCAATGCAATTTTGCAGTTATATTCTCTTACAGGTGAAGACTGGGGAAATATATGCCTTCCACCCCAGAGCAGACAACAGTAACTTTGCTAGGGAGTGCTGGTTGAGCACTATTTTTGTTCAATCTGCAAAAACACCCATACCATTGGATGCAATTCCATTAAAAAAATAAGAAAAGAGAGTAGACTGTTTTATATTCTGAAAAAAAATAGAATGATTAAAAAACAACTTGGGTTTTGGCTGCCCTTTCTCTGAATCAGACAATTCAAAATTAAATTTTGCTTTGCAACTAGGGCAGTAATAATCAGTGCTCCCCATATCCTACAAGCAGATAAAGTAGTTAGGGAAGTCCTCAACACCTTTTATCAATGGATGCCAACAAGAGACTATGAAGTATGATGGACAAACCTTAAAACGGTTGTTGGAGATTTTGTCACACTCAGCATGGACCCAAACTTTACAACCATCACAACGCACCTAGTAGCAAGGAAATAAAAAAAAAATTAATAAGAGGAATATCGATTGCAGGAAAAATAGAAGGACCACAACTCTAGAATAACTTGCTAGGCTCACCCAACTCTCACTGTCTGGATGATTCCAAATCTTCTTGCATATACCACAATAATGTTTTGATTTTGTTAACTGCAGTGACAAATTGCACGTATTAAAAATATAAAAATAACCTACATATTCGCAATTTTTAACTACAGCAGGCAAAATTCAATAAAGATAAAGACCCTTATACGTATCTCATGGTACCAACCTTGGCGCATGTTTTGCATAAGAATTGGCCCCCAGGAGTCAAAGCCTTCATCTTCTTTGACAATTTACAAGCAAGGCTTATGCCACAACCTTCGCAAGGTCGCAACACTTTATTGTTCCCTAATATATCCTGCATCAACTAAATTGAAACTAATGAATTTGATTTTAAGAAAAAGAAAAGAAAAGTAATTGTGATCTTATGCACATTTTGTTGCAAGAAACCAGGACTTGTTCAAACTGAGCACGCTTTATTACACAGATTAGCAGCATGTTCAAAAAGGAAAGGAAAAGGAGGAATTTCACAGAAATTACACATTTAGTGGTTCATCATCGTTGATTAAAATACATAAGAGAAACTGAGATTGTCTCACAAAAGAGTTAGCTTTAGGGTGAAAAAAAAAGCCCAAGGAAATAAGGGAAAAGATGTTTTCAAAAAGAGATTTAAACACCATTCAATTCATTCCCAACTGCTCTCAAGTTTCTAGGCGTCTAGCTGAGGCTGCTTCCAGGGATTTCGCCCCCAACCAAATTTAGTGGTGGAAAAAGAGTATTTCTCATGTTCTTACAACCGTAGAATCAGAGAGGAAAGAGTAAGGGAGCAGATATTGTTCGAAGGAATAATGACCAAGTAAACTAGCAAAACTTGCCTGGTACGGAAAGTAACTATCCTGATCTTGATTTGAGCCAGTAGCTTCTTGAAGCCATCTAAAAACGTATTCATCGTAAGTAGAATTCCCAGCTGCCATGTTTATATCATGTATCAACTTCTCTGTGAACCCCTGTTCTGCCAGAAATGCCTCCTCAATGGCCATAAGGAAACCGCTAGGCTTACAGTCCATCAATTCTGGCTGTTCCTGGAACCTACATATAGTAAGAACCTCAGTTATACAGAAATTTAATCCTCGCAAGCAAATTCCATAACAAGAATAGTAAGAAACATGCCTGTCTACAAAATCCATAAATGGAAAGATCATCCCTGGTCTAATCCATGCATAATCCTGTCATAAACATTCAAATAACATAATTAATGCTCGTATCTTCCAAAAGTAACATTCCCAGCACAAGCTTCATAGATTAGATACTGCAAAGCATCTATGCAGGAAGTAATTCATTATTCGTACCCGTTGGTTCTCATTCCCAGAATGACCAAAAAACATGACACAAGCCGCATCAGCTATGCAGGACCTCAGAACAAGCTCTGGTGCTTGAGTCATTGGATCGATCACAATGGCCGGCCAAAATGGGTCCTTCTTTCCTGACTTTGCCCACACTATATCACCCGAATAGAAATCCTCAGGTCCATACGACCCGTCTTTCCTCTCTGGCCTCTCCAAGCTGTTCAAGTCCACATCCGTACATTTCTCAGCTTCCGCAAACTGCTCATGTTGTGAAGTGAGTGTACTGCGTGAACTAGAATACTTCTTAAACCCAACTCCTCCTTTGTATTCATACTCCTCATACAATGTAGAAGATTTACGAGACTTATATCCAATTCTCTCCTCAGTTTTCTGTTTGCTCCCATTACTAGTATAGGCTTTTGGTGTTCGGAAAATGAATTTATCTCTATCTTTGTCTTTTCTACTCGTATTGTTACCGCATTGAAAATCTTCGTCAAAATCATCATCACGCAAGCTAGTCTTACTCTCCCTCCTCCAATTGTCGATAACTGAATCGTTAAAACGTGAAGGGAGTACCTGAACCCGCCCTCTGGACGTCCGCACAAGTGGTGGACGCGAAACTTCCCCTGTACGATTACTAGCTCTCGTTAAATCTCGATCCTTGGATTTAGGCTCCGACTCCACCTCGCCAGGAGGGAAGCAAGACACTTCAGTGCACCAGGAAGCAACAAATCCCTTATCTGAGTCAACTTTGGAGGCGGAGAGAATACCATGAAAACTAATCGGAATTATACCCGCGGCGACCTCTCCAAGAAGATTGAGAGGATAATAGCCATTTAATTTCCGCTTCTTTCGAGCAGAAGCCGAGCTATCGTCGTCTTCACCCGCCGAGTCACCAAGCTTGCACCGTTTAAGACTCGGCATTTGAGATTTCAAGTTGCGCTTGATTATCATTGTCGAGAAATATATAATTACAGAGAAACTAGGGAAAAGTAATAAAAATATAAGAAACAATCACTTCACGAATCAATATTACCCACTCATAATCCAAATTTGACTCTAAAACTCTCTTAATTTCACATCAAAACCCCAAATTCCAAAAGCAAGCGTAAACCCTAATTGTGAATGCAATTTCCCAGCACAACAAATTCGAAAGCGATATAACAGAGAGAGAGGTAAAACCAAACAAAAAAATCAGTAAGCAGCGGAAGACAAGAACGAGAAAGAAAGAATTTTCATATAAAAGAAAGTAAAATGAAAAGAGATAGAAATTGCAGAAGGCAACGACGACAAACAGAGATCTAAATTCGAAGGTAGAGAGCTTTCTCTCTCTATTTTTTATTTTTTCCTCTCTCTAACTGCTTCACAGATTACAGAAAAAGAAAGAATACACAAATATAATAATAATAATAAAACCAAATTGTAATGTGACTGCGCCTACTAACAAAAATTAAATATAAATTACTGAATGGAAATTATAAACCTTCCTCTCGATTTTCTTTTTCCTTGTTTAGAGAGAGAAAGTAAGGAAGAGTAGCCAGAGAAAGGGCAAAGAAGGGGTCGGCGTTACGTAGCGTGAGTCAATAATGGTAACGGTGGTACACAGACTAAACTTGCTTCTTGACGTGTCTCTTAAGGTTAAAAATTTCGTTTTTCTTTTAAAAAAAATTTGTGATGAGTTCTGCTACGGTTGATGCATCATGGTTATGATCTTACAAACAAACTTTCTAAGCATACAACAATGTTAATTTTTCATGCCCAACAATGTTGGAACGATAAATGTTGGAAACGTAATCTTAAAAATTTCCAATTTTTGTGGTCTGCAACTCACGGGAAGGAAGAGTGTGTTCAAAGCTAGAAATAATTGGCCATGGCACCACCATTTGGGCTGCTGGTGGTGGAGATATGGGTGTTTCATGGCGGTTATCCGGTTGTATACTTAAATGGGTGTTGGGATTTTTTTTTTTATTTTTTTTTCTTTTACAATTTCTTGGAGCTTGACCCCCTGGCGACACAAGAATTTTCCCACCAAAATTTTGGAGGGGTATTTTGGGCAGTTTGTTTATTATAGTAAGTTATAGTTGTTTATTTTCTACCTTGTAACTATAAAAATTTAAATTTTTCAAGTCAGAAATGTGAAGAAGTTGTTTTAATTTTTGTTCTTAAATTTTTGTATAATATTATATTTTTACTCGATTTTGTTTACTTTGTATATGGCTGTGTTTGATTGGCCCAACAAAAGAAAAAATTGGAGCACTATCGCGCAACTTTCAGCTAGGGGAGATGGAGGAAAATTAAAATCAGTGGGCAGGCATTTTCCCCTCATCTTCTTGCCTTTATGTGTGATTGACAATGGAGTGATCGAGGTTGATGTCAAAGAACCGGCGGTGGCCGCTAGCTGTGAAAGAAGAGGAAGATGACGATAGTTAACTACGACCAACAACAGGTGATGTACGGTGAAAACAAACGAGAAGAGATTGCATTCATTAAGTGATTAGCATTTGGATTTTGGCTGTGCATTCAGCTGGCGACGGCGAGAGCCAACGCTGAATTTCGAGAGCCTGGGGCGATAGAAGAGCCAAGATTTGTGCAGTCAGTGAAGGGAAAATATGAAGTTGAGTGAATATTCCCTAAACCCTTGAGTGGACCTGAGATTTTGGAGCTGTGGATGGTTACCTCTTTTGGAGATATTGGAAAAGTAGGCAAAAGTATCACTACAAACTCGAACTCACGGCTTCAAATCTAGTGTGAAGATGTAGGAACATAGTACATATTGATAACAGACTGGCAGTGGTCAACTCGTGTCCTAAAAATCCAAGCCACATTCTTAGCAAGGAGGATGTGAGTCAAGTGTGGTAAATCGTCAACACTCCACGAAAATTGGGCCATATTGCCGCAGTATCTTCCTCATATCTGGGCTCAACGGCTTATTTCAATCTAACAAGTCTTGACTGGCTGTTTGCCCTCTTATAGACGTCATTCGCAAGAAGCTCGCCACCAATAACAAGATGACAATCCTATAGCTATATAATTATATATGCAGCCAAAAAGAGGAATGCACACTAAGAACAATCAAATTCTCCAACTCCATTTCTGCAGTTTGTTACCCATATCTAATTTAAGCATCGGAGTGCATATACAAATTTACACTTTCAATCCTAACTTTCTAGTGGTCATCATGAATTGATATACCATGGACTCATGTTTATGTTTATGTAGGAATATGAATTAGGATCCATTATATGTATAAAAGTTTTTATTTAGTAATAAAAATACAGTGATAATTTTGTAAATAAAACAAATTTACATATTATCAAAATACAATAGCAATTTTATAATATTTACAAATTTTTTTTTAGTGTTTCAGCATAAATATGTTCATTTATTACAATTTTTTATTATTAATTATAAGTTCATTAAATTTGAGTGGCATGTTTATTACTTTTTATTTAAAACTTAAGTTAAGTAGATGTTCATTGAGTATTAACTACAGATTTATTGATTGTTAACCACATTTTCATTAAATTTGAGTAGCAAGTTTATTACTTTTCCCTTAATACTCAATTTAATCATATTAAAATGCATAAAGTTCATTGATTGTTATGTACAAATTTATTGATTGTTAATTATAAATTCATTAATTTTACAATACGGATTCATTAAAACTTCAATGGTAGGTTCATTAACACCTATTGATACAATACATGAAAATTATGATGAACCTTCACTCCATAACAAATGAATATATACATTTCAATTAATGAATATTTATACATAAAATAATGAACCTCGAATTTACAACTAAACAAACAAAAAAAATTAAACAAGTTTAACGAACATGTGGTTAACACTTGATGAACCTGTAATTAATAATAATGAATATCTACTTAACCTGAGTTTTAAATAAAAAATAATGAACATGTCATTCGGATTTAATGAAACTATAGTTAAAACTCAATAAACATGTACTTGTTATATAATGAACTTATAGTAGTTAACAAATGAATCTGCCTGAGATACTAAAAAAAGTTTGTCTTATAAAATTGTAATTGTATTTTAATAACTGTATAAGTTTAATTTATTTTATAAATTTGTCATCATTTTTCATACGTGCAAAGGATCTTTGGTCCACTATGCAAGGTGAACAAGAGTCCATTTTATAATTTGCGCATTTAGATTGTTATATCATGAACCTCTGTTCATCTAGCAATATGGACCAGAGCTCATTACACGTGTGAGAATTTTTATTCTACAATAAAAATATGTCAGTAATTTCATAAATAAAAAAACTTACATAGCTATCAAAACATGATGACAATTTTGTAATATTTACAAACTTCATTTAAGTGTTTCAGTGTGTCCAAGTTCATTTGTTACAATTTATCATTTGTTAACTGTAGATTTATTGAGTTTTAACTATATGTTCATTAAATTTGAGTGATAGGTTTATTACTTTTTATTTAAAACTCAGTTAATTACATGTTTATTGACTATTAAGTACATGTTCATTAAACTTGATTGACAAGTTTATTATTTTTTTTTCTTAATACTCAATTTAATTTGATTAAAATACATAAAGTTCATTTATTCTTAGTTATAGGTTCATTAAGTATTAACCAGAAATTCATTGATTTTTAATTACAGATTCATTAATTATACAATACAGTTCATTAAAACTTTAATGGCAAGTTCATTAACACTTATTGATACAATACATAAAAATTATGATGAATCTCCACTCCATAACAAATGAACATATATTTCAACTAACGAATCTATATGCACAAAATAATGAACCTCTAATTTACAACTAAACAAACAAACAAACATTCAAAAAATTAAATAAGTTTAATGAACCTCTAGTTAACAATCAATGAATATATAGTTAACACTTGATGAACATCTAATTAACCTAAATTTTAAATAGATGTTTTTTCTATGATGCAACTGTTATATTAATATAACCGCAAAATTACCTATTATGGTAGGTAAAAAATGACTTATTCAACATGTTGGATATTTATTAAAATAGCATGTGCAAGGCATGTGACCTTCTTTAAATAACATGTGCAAGTCAAGTGATCTGCTTAGAGGAAATGGAAATGGCAATGGCAATCTCGCTGGAAGTACCAATTTGCCAATTTTGTTGGAAGTGACATTATCGCTGGAAGTGCATTTTTATGTTATATAGCCGAAAGTGTCATATTATATGCGTTCATAGAAGTTGAGATCGATTGCATAAATAGGTAATTATTTCCTTTGATCGAGTTTGGATGCTGTCCAATCTGGTAATGAGAAGTGATAATCTCATTATTTCCTTTATTAAGTTTGATTATTGTTTATTTTGGTATAATCTCTATTTATTGTATAATGGTGGAATTTTGTATTGGAAATTTTGCAGTGTTAGAAAGATGCAGAACCCTTCCTATAGATTTAGCATGATTGTAAGTTAGGATTCATGCTGTTTATTAATGGAATCTATGGTGCAACAATGGAGATGGAGGTGTTTTGTGCTGTGCTGGGGCAGAGATGTGTTTGAGGACAGAAGGAAGAGTTGTGCCAAATGCACCGTTTCATTTATTGGTGCTACACAACTGTTTTAATGTATTTGCCCTTATTGTAATACTGTGTCATAGGTTTTTAATTTTTTTTCTTTCATATTTGTTTGGTTAGAGAGAAAATGAAGGAAAAGTAGAGAAAAAAATTATTTGGATCAGCAAATGAGAAAGTGAAGAGAGAAAGAATTTGGAATTATTAAATAGAGTTAGCTCAATGAATGAATGAAGAAACCGATTGCATTACAAAATGACTCATGTATAAAAATATTTACCAATTCAGCAAATAACAAGTTACTTCTATTAATGGTTGAAATTAAAAGTAGTTGATCTAATGACTCAAAATTGCAGTTTTACTAATATAAGCGTTACATCACAAAATGACTCTTAAATAAAAAGTAATAAATATGTCACTCAATTTTAACGAACGTGTAGTTAAAATTCAATGAATATGTACTTACTATATAAGGAACCTATAGTAATTAACAAACGAATATGTCTGAGACACTCAAAAAATATTTATAAATATTACAAATTATCACCATATTTTAATATTTGTGTAAATTTATTTTATTTTACAAAATTGTCATTTTTTCACACGTTCAAATAATGTTTGGTCCACCATGTAAAATGGCTAGGACTCATCTTATAATTTGTGGGTCATGGGAAGGAACAGATGAGAAATGACATGAACTTTAAGCCCACACACAAGTTAAGATATAGAGAATTTTACAAAAATATTGAAAATTGAATAATGATTTATATTTCCACTTTCGCACAAAATTTTTTTTAATTTTACCAAAAATAATTTTTTAAAATTATAACAATATCTAAATTTCAAAATCATCCCAAAATATATCTAGATGGTATATGTTTGGCATACTTTTAGTATAACTTGGATATATTTTGATTCAATTTTCACAAAAAAAACTAAAATAAGAAGAATAATAATAATTTAATTCAATTAAAAAACAAATAGTTTGATAAAATGCATTGGAAATATTTTAAGTATACTTTTTAGAATTCAATAGAAATATACAAGAGACACTTACAGTACTTTGGAGATATACATAGCTATACTTTTAGAAATTCAATAAAAAAAAATAAAGAAAAAGAATAAAAGATTAAATAACAACAGTTATTGTAACAATGCTAAAGCAAAAACAACAGCACATGTAAATCCCAATTTCAACGACGAACCCAATTTTACCGGCAAAACTATTTCTTCCAAATCCTAACAAACTCCAACCATTTCATCCAAATCAAAGATTTTTGCAGCAAACCAAATGTGATCGC
>CATIWF010061337.1:0-20951 GCA_949630135.1 Balakata baccata
TAATATATGAGCTAAAATATCAAATTCTTGTCAAATATGTATTTCCATAATATTTCAAATTATTTTATCATATAAACTCATTTAAATCAAAACTTCATTAAAATCATATTTTAAACATTTAATGGCTAAAATTATAAATTATTGTACAGACCTCAACTTTCACGTGCCGATATCTGCAGACTCTTTTCCCTAGTCTGCCTTTGGCACCGGTCTCGTAATTGCGTCTGAACAACAATAATTTCTGATTAACTATAAAGTCATTTTTAACATATTTTCTGTTGAAAATAAAACTCTCAATTACTTTCCGCTCTCTCATATAGATATTATATTTTCTCGTTATATTTGTTTGATGCATAATTCGAAATTTCGGTCAACCAACACGCTTTCCGGCGTGACAAAAATTTTTCCAATATATATATTTTTTAATCTTTGTAAACATTTCATTTTCCTTATTTTTATCCTCCAAACTATTTTTCTCCTTTTACTTTCATTTTTCCTTTTTCTCCAAAAAATTATTTTTCTACTAAAAAATTCCTATTAATTCAATAAATGCTTTAAAAATTCCAAATAAATTCCTATGATCTCTTTAGCCCATTTTCTTGTATTTTCAATCACCAATTTCACCAAAATAATATTCAATAATTTCCAATAAATTTTTCAATAATTAGGCCAAAAATCCAAAAATTCACCAAAAATATTTCATTCATTCCAAAAATTATCTTCTACTTCCAAACACTCTATTTAACTCCATTTTCATCATTTTATGGCACAAATCCTTCAAAATAAATTTTCAAAAATTCGGCCATAATTATGGGAAATATCTAAAAATTCCATAAAATTTTCCAAAAATTATTTTCATCAATTTTTTCACCATATCCATCTTCCTCAAGTCTCATTCTACTCATTGTTCATTTTTATTTAATTTTTCCATAATTTTTCTACAAAACCTAAATTCCTCTTTTTTACAAATACAACATCAAACACATCATCAAACTAAAATTTATTCACAAAAATCATCCAAACCAACTTAAATCAATGAAAATTTAAAGAAAAGTGAAGAAAATCTCACCTCAATTTTTCTTGGAATTTTTGACCAATATTTGATTTTCTTCCAAAAATATTTTCTTCACTACTATTAATTTCTTATATCTCCTTAGGCTTGGATTATAATAATTTGTGAGAGAAAATTGAAAGAAATTTAAGAAAAATGGCTTCTTGGTCATGCAAGGGAGGAAGAAGATGATGGGTTATTTTTTTTTTGATGAATTGTTGATTTTTTTGGCATTTTTTGACTTTATATAGTTGATTAGAGCTTAATTAATCTTAATTGAGCTTAATTCTTGCTCCTATTGGTCACTTAAAATTAACCAAAAAGATAATTTAGATTTTATCCAAATTAATTCAAAATAAACTTTGACTTTTGATTTTTTTCCACCAACTTTCCAAACTTTTCAATTTAGTACTAGAGCAAATTTATTTTCTTAAATTTCATATCTCAAATGAACTTATCTCCTCAAATTGAACATACCAATATTCTTAGAAAAATTTTCTCTTCGGAATGGTCTTTTCGATTTTACAAAACGACCACCAGTGCAAAAATTTCGTTTTTGCGGTTTAGTCCTTATTGTGATCACTTTGGCATCATTGTGATAGTAAACACATATCTTTAACTCTCAATCGGAATATCGAACTATAAATCTACACTTGGAACATTATTTATGTAAATCGGAGCCCTTAACCTCCAAATATCTCCATATAAATTCACCTATGGCCTTAAAATATTATTCTCCCCATTATGGTATGCTTAACTCAAATTCTTACCGCTGAGCGAAAACCTTGTATTCCTGACCCAGTCTGTTGCTTTGATTTACGTGTATAATACGAAATTGCAACGTTTCATCAAATACACTCAATATTCATATTAAGCGTCAAATTATCATATTAAATTAGATTTTTCAAGCTCATATGTCCGTATTTAGACTCTGGTCGGTACGCCTCCGTACTGCAATACAAACGACAGCAATCTGCGTATACGGTCAGGGTCTATATCACGGACGTGACAAAGAAAGGGAAGAAAAAAATATAATAAAAAAGTGAGTACAGATGAATAATAAGTTAGTGAAAATGAAAATAAAAAAAATTGTCGGTAATATTGAAAAAAAAAACAATTAAAAAACGGTGGAGGGAGAAAATTCCTCTTATAAAAATACCTACAATTTTTTTTTCAATTTTATAATCTTTCTATTTTAAATTTACCATTCTAATTTTATGCATGAAAAGATATGAACAATTAGCATCACCAATGGTGGCTAAAGGTAAATGGCTTAATGACGAATGGCTACAGTTCAGTCCGAATTGTGAATCGGACCAATCAACTATGGTTCCGAGTTCGGATTGTAGCCTAGGGAGAGAAGGTCTGGTCTGATCCCTCCTCCCTTAAATTGTGAACCGCCAGTTCACAGTTCCAACCCTTATTTTTTTTATAAAAAAAATATATTTGTTATATTAAATATATATATATATATATATATCTCATAAAATATATAATATATATACATATGAAAATATAATATATATATATATAATTATAAAATAAAATATAAAAATATGTTTATAATATTGAAAAAATATATTCATTGACCGGCTGAACCGGCGGTTCATGAATCGGAACATGTTGGATCCAAACCGGTTCTAAACCATTCCTTGGACAGTTTCGAATCGGTTCAATAAAATTTGAACTACGAAACTGGCGGTTCCAAACTTTAACTAGCTCGTTTTGAGTTGTGGCCACCCCTACTCGATGTGGATAACTACTGCCTCTTGATTGCGTTATATGATGTGGATGCTTGCTACATTGAAGATGTGGACTGGAACATTCGTTTGCTAACTTGGTTGAAGTTCTAGTAAAGTAGTATTGCCCAAATGTGCTTAAAGCAAGGGAGGTCTATGATAACAAACCAGCTATACATTGAGGTCAGGTTCAATCACATGGTTCATTACTTAATTTACAAGCTGTTGCAACTACATATCTGCATGATCTGGGAGCAATCGGTACTTATTTAGCAATGTTAAGTTTTTTAGACTCTGATTTAGTTTGGGGCCAATAGTAAGGCTTATTATGTGAATTTCATGTAATGAAATTATTTCATTTCTTAAGTTTTTTAGGCTCCGATTTAGTTTGGGGCCAATAGTAAGGCTTATTATGTGAATTTCATGTAATGAAATTATTTCATTTCTTAAGTAATTATGGGTCTGTTATTTTGGATTGATTTTACTTAATTCAAGATAAAGATAGCTTGATATGCAACCACGTAATGTAATTGGAAGAAACATTATGTTGCATAATATTGTTTGTTTCTTCTTTATTGTATCTTTTTCTGTATGTTGTATGTATTTTTCTAGTTACTAGGAGTGTTTAGGTACCAATTTCTTATTAGCAAGGTATTTCTCTATTCTTAGATGTTTGGTATATTTTTAGTAAATTTTGGATAAATCTTAAATAGATATATGATATTTATTGGTAAACTTTTGGTAAATGTAGAACAGATCTCAAGTAAATTTCTAATAAATATTTGATATATCTTCAATAAAATTTTAGATAAATATCTAGTATATTTTCAATTAATATTAGGTAAATCTCGGATAGATTTTTGATAAATGTCTAATATACTTTCAATCAACCTTTCATCATGGTAGATGCAGGGTAAACGTCATGTAGATATTTGGCAAATGTCTGACATACCTTTAGTAAACATTGGGTAGATGTCTAGTGGTAAACTTTGGATACACTTTAGATAGACTTTAAGTGTTGGTAAATTTGAAACTTTAAAAGTTGATTTTGATATTTTATCAAAGAATTTTAAAAGATAAGTATTTTTATAATTATTGTGGCATTTTTTACTGTTTTTGAAAATTTTCCTATATTTAATGGCAAATGAATATTTTCTTGTGTTGTTTTTCCTTAGGCTATAGAAGGAAGAATATTATTTCCATTGCACGTATCATAAAGATATTTAACTCCTACCAATATGTAACATCCTCAACTTTTTATACATGTATTATTACATGCATTTCATTTGAATATGTTTATTTTATATATGTCATTCACATGCATACCATATGCATTTGAATTTTGGCTTATTTGTAATAGTACTAAGTTGTACGTATTTATTTAATAAATTAAATAAGGATGAGAAGACATCATAAATAAAATTAAATAAAATGATTAGATGAAAAATAAATAAATAATGACATAATTAATTTAATTAAATTGGACTATTGATTAGATTGTAATTTATTATTGACTAATAATAATAATAATAATAATAAATTGAAAAAAAAAAAGAGAAAAGACAAAATAAAGAGAATGGATAAAAAAGAAGGTGGTGGAACCTATCTATCCATACAAAAGTCATGCTGTCTAACAACTTATACATTTAAGATTCATGTATCCTTATATTAATTTATCATGTACGACGCAAAAATAAGGCTGGATCGTAATCCAAGTGTGGATGTTTTTATTTTATTTTATCTTATCATATTGCATAATTCAGTAGCTTGGCAAATCATCATTTAAATTTCAAACATAACATAACATATTACTCATATTGAGTTCAAGTATTTCTAATTATATATACATGCATACATTCATCCAAAACATAAATGATATATTTCATGTTTATATGAAATGCACAGAGAGAGAGTAGAGATGCTCGGTTGATGACCTTTGATCCATAATTCTTACACTTCAAAGTGAGCTATTACTTTTTTCTATATGAAAAATGATACAATTTGATGAGCTGCGACTCAGAAAAAATAACTATCAAATACTTTCTAAAGTACCATTCAATACACAATAACAAATAACAATTATATTCATCCCACATATAATATTCAATTTCATTCATTAATATCATATGAATATAAGTAATATCAAATCATATAAGCATTGTCATTTGCTTATGTTTTGTCATTTTCTTGTTGTTATGACCGAGTAAAATGGACATTGCCCCGGATTTTTATATGAACATTTGCATTTGCATTTGGTAGCTAACTTAATCATTTGTATCATTTGCATATTTGGCCATTCGCCTTTTTGTTTTTGGCTTTTCATTTGCGTGTGAATATTTGATTTGTTATATGCCTTTTTTTTTGTTTTGTTTTATAATGTCATTTAGCTAGTCATAATTTCTTTTTAAGTCTATATGCATTTGCAACAATTCATTGTATAACAATTGCATTTGTATCATCCTTTGTATTAGGAGTTATGGATCAAAGGTCACCGGCTAAACATCCCTATTTTCTCTCTTTGCATTTCACATAAGCATAAAATATATCATTTATGTTTTGGATAGCTAGCTTGATTATTTGTATCATTTGCATACTTATTAGATTATTCACGTTTTTTGTTTGCTTTTCATTTGCATTTGAATATTTGATTTGGTCATAGGCCTCCTTTTTTGTTTTACAATATCATTTAGCAAGTCAAAATGCCTTTTTAAATCCATATCCATTTGCAACAAATCATTGTATAACAATTGCATTTGTGTCATACTTTGTATTAGGAGTTATGGATTAAAGGTTACTGGTTAAACCTCCCTACTTTCTCTCTCCTTGCATTTCACATGACCATGAAATATATCATTTATGTTTTGGATGAATGTATACATGTATATATAATTAGAAATACTTGAACTCAATATAAGTAATATATTATGTTATGTTTGAAATTTAAATGATGATTAGTTGAGCTATTGAATTGTACACTATGATAAAATAAAATAAAAAATATCCACACTTGGATCACGATCTCGACTTATTATTGTGCCGCATATAATAAATTAATACAAGAATTATGAATTTTAAATGTATAAGGTATTATAAATATTAGTGAATGATAAGAAAAAGACGCTAATTCAAAATTCTACTCAATTCTCACAAATGAAATTACCAATTCACTTCTTATATTAGTTGTGGATGACTAAATTCTCCTATTATTCATGAACAATATGCTTTTAATTAAGCCTTAATATTATTGTGCAATTATAGATAGATAAAGAAAAAATTATAAGGAGTGGCTTTTTTTTTTTTAAAGAAATTACCATTATATTTCTCCAGCCAAAAGACATGTTTTAAGTTTTGTCCTTCTCATTGTACTATTCTCATTCAAACTAAATAAACATATTTAATCTCATGATTTGCATATATAAGACTCTAGTGGGATTCTTTTCCTTCTTCAAAAAATTTCTTACTGTGTTTTGGGGTTTATCATAAGAAACTATCTAAGATTCAATTTTTGGGGGTTTCTTCGTTCGACGTATACAGTTTCTTGATTTAGGGTTCTAATAATCATATTTTTGGGGTTTTTTCCTCCAGCACAAACATTTCTCAAAGGCGGGTTCTTTCAGTGGGCTGTTTGAAGTTGCTGCTAGGGTTCTATCATCGGTGGTGTTCTTTTAACAACGCATTATTTCTCGATTTTGCCTTCTTTCAACAGGCTATGCATCTTTCGCAAGTTTTTCTTCCCATTCTTGAATCGTCTGCCATTTTCTCTCTTGGAATGCACCCATGTATTTCAGTGATTGCCTTTTTGGTTGCTTTTTTTAGTGGTAGTTGCTTCTTTTTCCGGTTGTTTGAAGTTGCTGATGTCTTTGCATTTTTGGATATCAGCTATTTACCTAGAATCTCTGTAATTTCTATTTATGTCGACCACAAGCAGAAGAATAAGGTAGACGAAAATGCCAGAACGGAAAACTTGATGACCATATTGTACTGCGAGAAGGCTTTGGTCCTTTTGCATTTGAGACATGCATCTTGTAACTGGTAATGTCTATAACGCAATTTGAACGTTGGACATTGGATAATGCCAACCTTAGTGGTTTGTGGTTAAACACTTAGACACCAGGATAAAAATTAGCACTGTTTTGATTTATGTGGGTTTCACATATGATGTCATAATCACACATCTGCAGACTTTAACATTTTCAATACTTATACTTTTGGATTTTGAATGAAAAATTTTCACTTTAAGATGTTTTTGATAATTTTATGATACATCTATCATGTTAATACTTGTGTCAAGTATCAAAGTGATTGGTTCCTACTGTTTACTACATGTTTTATTTTGTATGATCACTACATCCAAAGTTGGGATCAAGTCTTAGTTGAATTGTGCAGTTTTTTATAGGGCTATATCTGTAATAATCCAAAATGTGTATACTTTCTATATATATATATATATATATATATATATATATATATATATATATATACACACACACACATACATACATTGCATATAATAATCCAAAATATGTCAGATATGTAGTGTATTCCGCAGAAGCAGCTGAAATGTTAGTAAAATTTACTTTTTGCTTATATTTTCTATTTTTCAAAATTTCTTATTTGTATAGCAAAAGTGATGTTAAAACCGTTTTGCCTTATTTTTTCTATTTTGTCAAACACTGAAAATTTGAATTTTTTATTAGTGAACATGAATTATCTAACATATGTTGATAACCTTGTAATTGAGTCTGTTATTATTATTTATCTATGCATTTAATAGTGTCTCTATAATTTCCATTTTGTATTGCATGTTGGATTGATATAGATTGGAAGTAAATTAAATTTGTACATGATTTCATATTATATAATACCTATATAACCTACATATAACAAATATATAACTTGATATGTGTGGCAGAAACAAAATGAAATGTAATATATGCGTAGAAATTTGTATCATATACCACCAATATAACCTTAGGTAACATACATACAATATACAAATAATATTACTACTATTTGGCAGTTAAATATTCAACACAAGAACAATACATTCTTTATTTTTTTAACTCATTCTACTGATATTTAAATATTTTATCTTAAAAAAATTATATTTCTCAACATTAAATCAATACATAATTAAAACACATTCTTATATTCATTTAATGTTACAAAATTTGTTTTCACCATTAAAAATAAATTAAATTTGTATAGAATTTCTTATCATATAACACTAATATAATCTATATCAATATATGTGCAAAAATTCGTATCATATACCACTAATATAGCCTTAGATAACTTACATATAATATACAAACAATATCGCTACTATTTAGCTGTTAAATATTCAATACAAGAACAATACACTTCTTTATTTAAATATATTATATCTTAAAAAAATATTGTATTCCTCAACATTGAATTAATACATGATTAAAATATATTCTTATGTTCATTTGATATTACAAAATTCGGTTTCATTATTAAATTTGTATAGGATTTTGTATCATAAAACACCAATATAGCATGCATGTAACAAACATATAATTTGGTATGTGTAAATGAAAATTATTCATTACTAATATTAATTATAAAGAATTGTTTACTCATATATAACCTACATATATTAAGAAAATGACAAATAAAAAATGTGTATGACAGTCATTTTAAGTTATTTTAAATAAATTCACATAATTAATGATTCCTTGATTTTAGAAATTTAAATAAATCTATAATTTAAAATTTTGAGGTTGATGTGATCTACAAATTTTAATGGTGAATTTTACTTATAGTAATGTTATTTTAAAAAAATTCAGAGATTTTTATTAATTCCTCAATTTTAGGAATTTAATTCTGTAGTTGAAATAATTAACTACTATTTGGCAAAAAAGTATTATGAGAAAACATATATATTCGGTTAAGGTTAAGGTAAGTGAGATATTTTTTTATCTTGAAATTATTTTAGTAATTAAATAAACTGGAGTGATTTACGTAAAAAACTCGTAGACAAAGGAAGGCAAATTTGGCACGAAGCATTTAGAGTTCAGTCATCATTTTTGAGTTTCGACTTTTGAATTGGATTTAATTAAAAATGTTATTTAGTTAATCCATCTTTTGAGTACTCAATTCAAAATAATTTTCAGATTCAAATTGACCTTATTAAATTTCATCACATTTTAAACCAGATTTTTTTCGTGAAATGTCAACCTATCAAATAAAAAATTGCAGGTGTGGAGTTTCTTTTTTTAAAAATCACATGTATTTTTAATTTATATAACAATATATTGATACTAATTCTGCTCATATTGAATATAATTTTAAAAAATAGTAAAATATTTTTAAAAGAATTTTAAGATAGCTATATACTAAAAAAAATATAGCTAAAATGTAAAAACTTTAAATAACTTGTACAACATTAATTAATAAATATTTACTAATGTTGGTAGTAGTCCTCTACAATTAATGTCCTAGTTTCCATCAACAATAAATTTGACCATAGAGAGACAGGCAGCTTAGAGACTTCAAATCCCCATAATTTGAATTAAAGAAATAGGAGTTGACCGATGAACAAATCAATAGATTTCTTAGATCTTACCAATCTAAACTAAAACAACTTTTAAACACCAAATTTTCCAAACACCATTCATATTCATTGCTTTATTATAGGTAATACATTTCACATCACACACATAATGATCCTTCAATTACCATAAATTTGTAGATAGACTAGATCTATTAGATTAAATTTAATTATATAAAAACATTCATGACCAATTCAATCATATAATAATATAAATTTAATTATTTTATTTATATTAGTTAATGTGAAAATAAAACTAAATCATTTTTGGCTTGAGTTTGTTACTTATGCTGTTCATCTTATAAACATGTTACCTACAACACTTCTTCAAAATAAAACACCATATGAGCTTCTTTGCACCACTCTACTAAATCTCAATCACCTTAGAGTTTTTAGTTGTTTAGCAGCTGCTACTACTCTTTCTCATGGCAGAACTAAGCTTGATAGTCCGGTTCATAAATGTGTGTTTTTTGGTTACAAATAGGGTACTAAAGGATATCAATTATTGGATCTGCATTCTAATGCCATTTTTGTCTCTAGGCATGTTATTTTTCATGAACATTTATTTCCTTACTCTTCCTCTACTACAGACAATACTTTTGTTCTTCCTATACCTTATCTTTCTCCCTATTCAATGCCATCTCTTTCCTTAAACTCTATTATTACTTCCCCTACCCCTCCCTCTTCTTCTTCATCTTTACCATCTGAGTCCTCTGTTTTAGCTCATTCCTCTCCATTTCAATAGTTGTGAAGAGCTCATAGACATTGCAATCCACCATCTTATTTATAGGAATATTATTGTGCATTGATTCACACTTTGCAACAACTGATTCTCCCTCTGCAACAAACTAATTCTCCCTCCACCAAGCTGCCATCTCCTTCAAGTACTTCTCATGTATTTTCTAACTTTCTTTCTTATGATAACCTGTCTCCTTAGCATCGTATTTTCTCTATCTCTATCAGTATCCCCTCTAAACCAAGATCTTATCATCAAGCCATCAAATACATAGAATGGCAGGATGCTATGAATGTTGAATTACAAGCTTTACATGATAATTCTACCTAGAATATTGTTTCTTTGCCAGCTTGTAAGACTCCTATTGATTGTAAGTGGGTGTATAAAATCAAGCATAATATTGATGGTACCATAGAAGGGTTTAAAGCGAAACTTGTTGCTTAAGGATTCACTCAACAATATGGTGTTGATTATTTAGACACCTTTTCCCCTATTGCTTAGATGACTACACTATAGGTTCTTTTAGCAGTAGTAGCTCTTAAGCATTGGCACCTGGACAATTAGATGTCAATAATGCATTTCTTCATGGTGATTTAAATGAAGACATTTATAAGAAATTCCTCCCGATTTTCACTATTATGTACTTGATATTGTTTCCAAACTCAAAAAGTCCTCATATGGACTCAAGCATGCTAATAGGCAATGGCACCAAAAGCTTTCTGTAACTCTTCTTTAGTAGGGATTTCTTCAAGTTTCTTCCAACCATTCCTTATTTACCAAGATTATAGATAACTCTTTCTTAGCTTTGTTGGTTTATGTTGATGATATCATTCTTGCTAGTGATTCTTCTATAGCCATTTCTTCTATCAAGTCCTATTTGTGCTAGACTTTTAAAATCAAAGACTTAGGACAATTTAAATATTTCCTAGGCTTTGAAGTGGCTCGAAGCAATGCTAGGATCAATATATGTCAATGAAAATACACCTTAGAATTGCTTGAAGAGACTAGATTCTTAGGTTCCAAGGGTGCTAAGACCCCTTTTGTGCCTAAATCTATTTCTAACACTACTCCAGTAGTGACTAATGTTTCTTTTTATCGTAGACTTGTTGGTAAACTTCTTTATCTTACCAATACCATGCCTAATCTCTCCTTTGTTTTTTAGTAGCTCTCAAGCCTAATACATCTCATATCATTGTTGCCCATTGAGTATTGCGGTATCTCAAAGCCATAGTCGATCAAGGCCTTCACTTTCCTTCTACTAACAACTTCGACCTCAAGGCTTTCTCTGATTCTAATTGGGCTTCTTGCCCATTAACTAGATGTTCTATTACTTGTTTTTGCATTTTTCTTGGTCCTTTTCTCATCTATTAGAAGTCTAAAAAGCAATCCACTATGTCTCGGTCTTCAGCTGAGGTAGAGTATCGCACTATGGCTACCACCACTTGTGAGCTTCAGTGGTTGTTGTACTTGCTTGCTAAACTTCACATTCCTCATTCTAAGCCTGCTCTTATGTATTGTGATGACTTGTTAGCCATGCATCTTGCCTATAATCCCATTTTCCACAAACGCATTAAGCATATTGAATTGGATTTGTGCGTGAGAAAATCCAAGCTAGTCTCCTCCATCTTCTTCATATTCCTTCTCACTCTTAGCTTGCCGATTTCATTATCAAAGCTTACCCCTTTTTCTCCATTTATCTCTTTTTTGTCCAAGCTTGGAGTTTCCAATTTGTATACTCCTCACTTACTGGGGGGTTAGTAATATAGGTTCTTCACTGTGTAATTCAGCGGCAAGCAAGTTCCCTTCACCTCTATCCATATTAACCTTGGGTTTGCCCAACAAATCAATACGTCTAGTTAAAACCGACCCATTAATAAGGAAATCTTTTTTACATGGTTTGAACATACTCTTACAGAGTGGGCCTAGGTTTGCCCAACAACCTTAATTCTAAAAGAACTCTGGTTCTTCCCATATTAATGGAAGGCATTAGTTTTAATGTTATTAATTGAGGGATTTATTCATTTAGTCTCATCTATTAACTAGCATGCATTTATATATCATTCATCATAAGAATATATAAAAGATAGTTACATTAACTATATGATATGATTATGGACATCCTAGAATCAATTCCTTGAGCCAACATAATTGATCAAGTCATACTGAGGACTATGCATGAGTTACAACCCAAAATAGAAATTCAAAATTCATAATTTTAAGTCTTCATCTTTTATGGCACCTCCTGCTTGCTTCTTGCTTTTTTTTTTGCATCTCCATCTATCCTAATCCTATGTAATCTAATTACATATTTTTCAAAAGAAAACCTCAAACTACATTTGAGGGGAGTGTGATGAGAGGAGAAATACACGAAACAAAAGGAGAGTCAGGGACACATAAGCCTTATTTACTATAAAATGAAATAATCATGCATGCTCAATCACATTGGCAAGAGTCCACAATTATCCATCATGCATATCATACATGCCTAGCGTGCATTCTCTAATACATTAAGAAAAGTAAAAAGAAAATGATCATTTCGGACTTCGATCCTAGTTACAACACTTGAACCAAATTCATTTGTTAAGCTAATGTGTTCAATGTCATATTGTATGTAATTTCCAAATAAATTTTAATACTTTAATCTCATTAAAATTAAAATTCCATAATTCTATAAATTAATTCAGAATTAATTCACCTCGAGTCCAAGTTATAATGATATCAAAATTAAACAATTTAATTCTATCATACACACTATTATCTAGTCATACTAGAAATGAAATTGCTCAGCTTATAATGATTCAAAAATCAAAACCAAAATTTCTTATAGATTCTAGAAATTTAAGTTATCAATTTAGGTGTCTATAGGTCAGCTCAAGCCAATCAAAATAATTTGGGACAAGTCAATCCATTAAGCCTAGCGAACTGACATACAAGACATTCAAACTGATACCTCTTAAACTAGAATCAAATTAGAAATTTAAAATCAAGCAAAATCAATTTGGCATACATTTAACATCAAGATAATATCTTAATTATCACATAAATATGATACAAAGGTGCTAGAATGAAATTTAGCACATACAACAAAACTACAAACCAAACAGCCCACCCGAGAACACAAATAGTCTCATTTTGCCTCTTGTTCACAAAATTATTTAAACGTTTTTAATTGAAATTCTTGAGCTATTCAAATGTTAAAACATATTCTCAACATGTTGAATTAGTGTTCTCATAATCGCATTACAACATGGTAAACGATTCATCCAAACATTAAAAAAATACATTAGATCATGCAAAACCTAGTTCATCAGCCCTTTTAATTAAAAATATGAATTTCATGAATTAAATCACTTTTAATCTAATCTTCAATCATAGTTATATCCCTCAATCTATTGGATTTTGAATATATATCTCATATATACATGCAGTAGAAAATTTAAAATTTTTCAAAACTTGAAACCATGGATGCAACTCATGCCATCAAAACCAATTGACCAAACTAGGGTTGAAGATGATTACCTTTGTGTTCTTAGTATTGTTCCATTAGTTTTCTCTTTGCCGAATTATCGTAAACCACGACAATCCAAACTTGAACTGCCTCTAATGGTGATCCATACCAAGGGTATGAACAAAACCTCCAAGGGTTTGACAGCTGAATTTTGCAACATCATTTGATATGCGGAACTTAGTGATATGTCATATACCAGATATGCGCCATATTAGATTTTTGAATGGATTAAAAATCAAATTGGTTAACTAAAAAAATAAAATTTGGTGCGGTGTCTATATGGTCCTGCATATCAAGTGATGTGGCAATATCTAGTTTCATGTTAACTTTTGTTGATAACTCGTTAAAATTAGAAGATGATGTTTTTTTAAAAAAAATTTATAAAGTTCAGTTATTTTAGTATTATAAAACAAAAAATTTTGATTTAAGTACAAGTAATAAAAAGTTCAATAACCATGGATGTAATTAACCCTGTAATTGCATCTCCTCAAAGGCATTGAAAATATTTGGGAAACCAAAGATGTGTAGCAATTGGAGAGAGGGATGGCAAAAAGTAGAGTACATGCGAAAAATGCCTTATCCGAATCCAAATCTGATTATATATATACTTAGTAGTACACATTTCAAACCCGATCAGTATTATCCATTTAATTATCCGAATCCATTTAATTACATATTTATCATTAAAAAATTTAAAATAAAATAAAATTCAAACTAAATAAATAATTAAAAATTTATAAACAATCTATTATAAATTACTACAAAATTAAATAAAACAAACAAAATAAAAATTCAACACATTCAAATTAAAATAATTCATCAAATTGTTTAAAAATAGCAAAATTATATTTCAAATTTTCAACTTCCATGATATTTTTAATTCAATAACACATAAAAAATAATTAATTATATCATTGCATTCAATAAATTACAATAAAATAAATTATATATATATATATATAATTGGATTTATCCTGTAGCGGGTACCCTAAAATCTCTACTCATACCCATTTCAAAACTTTAATAAGATTACTTATTAGAGTTTAAATGGGTTTGGATTGAATAAATACCTGCAAAACTCGTATCCACTATCATCCCTAATTGGAGATCAACACTAAGTTTTTTAATAAAATTTTCCAGTTTTGGTTCCTCTATACCTACTTCATCCTTTCCCTTCAATATCGACACCAATTCACCCGGGGTAAATTATTAGAATAGTTCTGATTTTTATTAAATAAACTAGTTAATTCCTATATTTTTGGAAATACATTATAAAATCTCTTAAATTTGATTTAATATACTATTTAGTTATTATGTTTATTTTTGTCATCAGATTTAAATAAAATATCAAATTTGCCCTTTATTTGTCTTAAAAAATACCAAAAAAATACAAAACTAACTTTAATGTTATCAACTTGATACTAAAATATCAAATTTGTTTTTCTTTTTAAATTGATAAAATATCAAATTTATCAAAAAAATAAATAAAGACATTTTCGGTATTTTATAATTGACTAGCAAAATATTCTATTCAAAAGCAATTGAGAGTCTTTTTGGTTAATTGAACCAAATTTAAGAAACTTTGTAATGTAATTCTAAAAATGAAGGGATCAATTAGTGTATTCAACCAAATTTCAGAAGTATTATAATAATTTATCATCAATGTGATGTAAAAGTTTCCAAGATGTAATTCCAAAAGCATCTCTTCCTATAGTTGGATCAGTGTTATCTCCAATTTTTGCATCACACTCTTGATCTATTTTTAAAAGTGCTACACAAACATTTTTAACAATCCTTTCTATTCTCCAAGCTTCAATGAACTATTTGCATCAGAATTTTTCAAACTACAAACTAAGTTTTTAATTGCCCAATCATGAAACAAAGTTCTAAAGTGAGGATAAAACCATCCTTGTACACAAAATCCGTGGAGTACCTCTTCTTCCCCTAAAGCATAATTTTTACAATCTAAACCACATACTTCATGTTATCGTACAACTCCTTTAATTCTAATGGTGGTAAGAAATTTTTGAAGAAAAATACCTTATATATGTGTTACATAAGTTGTCTAGGGTTTAGAGTCCAATTCCAACCCAAAATCCACTTAAAATTCAAAAATATTGATTTTGGGACTGTTTACCCATAATTAGCTGGCTGGCTATGCAATTAACATTGTGCCAACATGCTGATCACGCATACTAGCACTTGTTGCACACAACAGTGCTACTCATGGTAAGACTCGTGTCGCTGCCAGGCATAGGCCTACTATGCAAGGGTCGTGGAACCAATATGCTTGTGCACAGGCCAGCTATGCGTAGCATTGATGGGCTTGCATAGGTTTATGCCCTATCGATAACTTTGCACCCACGAAACTTTTCCACGATTGCGACACTATTTGGCTCCAAATCTCTCTCTCATACTTTTGAATCATATTCAAGACTATTTTACTCCTTCACACCCTTAATGTGTGCCGTTAGGTTTCCGGCTATGTTGGCTATCCAGATCAATACTTGATGTTGAGTAAATCATAAGCGGTATCTAGCAACACATCATGACTTCCAATTAACCGAAAAGTTAGTGGTTTAACTACAAACCCTTTTCATTGACAATTATCTGTACAATTCATCCTTTCACCATAGTATACCTCGCTTTGTTCATAGCATAGACTTGGTGTCAACTCCTACTAGATTGACTACGTCACATCTAGTCCAAGTGTTAGATCTTGTCCTTGAGATTCATAATTCTATTAGACATGTCATTGAACACCATCTTTATAATATTTCCACTCTGCCTAGAAATTTCTAAGTAATGAATTTGACAAGAGGCTATGGATATACACTTTTTCTATTAGAAGTGATGAATTATTTATTGACTACTCAACCACCTTCGAATACCTCAAATTGTACCTAATTACTACCTTATAAGAAACTTTCGTGAGACAAGAAATGAAGTCAAGGCACATAATCAGTATCCAGGATAACCTTAAGCACTCCAAATTTGAGGATACTTGTACCATTGCTATGATACGATTATCACTAATATACGAATAGATCATTGATGTGATTGTCTCAAAGTAGGTCATCCAATGTACTTAACTACTCTTTCTTTGTAAACACCTAATAATACGGCTTATGAGATCAATTGTCTGATCCACTCAAGAAATATAATATGTGCTAGTGTAACACCCTCTCATATAATATATTGAACCCACTGTATAAGGGAGTGCTACTAATATTTCTATTGCTAATGTACTAGACTAGTATACAATTATTAGCATTTACCAATTAAGCATATCATATTATTTTTCATATAATAATCGTCTGCAAAATCATATAACCATTTAACTGAATCATGTATCCATACTTATTAATTGTAACCGTAAAGTTTGGATCCAGGGCTAAACACACCCAAACTATTACAACCTTTTAAAATTCTGATTCTAACAATAAATAATGAAGTTTAAATCCATAAGTTTATCGTAATGTTAAAAACAACCCAATATATAAGCATGTGATTAAAATGCATGAAAGATAGATACTCTGGCTAGCACAGGTTTTTTGATATCAACTCCCTCTACAGCTCCAGACCTGCGTGTAGGAAAAATCCACATTCTAAGCTATTAAAATCTTAGTGTTATGTATAACTATATAAATTCATTCATGCATATGATATGTATCATTGCATACAAATCATTGTATAATGCATGTTCATACTTTTCAAGTCGTATCAATCATGTTCATGTGATCATGCCAATAAATCCTTTAAGGACAATAGCATACTTGGTAACATGAAGCCATTTCCTATGATCATGTAGTAATTTTAAACTATTTCTTATTCTATTTATTCAGATTATTGCTCAATTACTCAATATTCAGATTACCGGATACGGATAGGGCATAAGAGCGCTATCAGAGCTTGAGCCTCCCTATTCACCCATTTGTGATTGTCCGTAACCATGATCAAGTCAAATGTACTATCAAAATTTGGACCAACTTGATTGATAAAATAAAATAAAATAATAATTACTAGCAAAAAGAGAGAGGGTGGGGGGGAGTCAAGGGCACTCTCATAGTTTAGGCCACCTTGCCCGAATATAAACGAACGAATAGAATCTACTAAAATAAAAATTTTCAAAATTCGAATTATAGGATTCAACTTGTACCATTAAAATTAATTGATAAAAAAATGGTTAAAAATTATACCTTTAATTTCTTGAACCTATTCTCCAAATTTTATTTTTATTGGGCTGTTGCAAACTATAACAATCTAATATAAGATAGTCTCTAACGGTGTTCCATGCGACAATGAAGAATAAACCTCAAAGGTTATGTCTTGAATAGTTTTTTTTGTGCTAGTAAAGAATAGTGCTCTTGAAAAAAAAGTGAGAAAATTATCAAATAAAATTATTTGGAGGCCATCAATATTTTTCTAATGTAAAAATATTATTTATAGATATTTCTAAACATATTAGAATTGAGCAAATTACTAAAAAGAGTTTGGAAGGCCACTTTAGTAAAATTGACCTAATTTAGGTCAATGCTATTAGCAAGCGTTGACTTGCCACAGGCCCATAACCCCTCCAAACAATTTTTCTGAATTTTTTTCCATGATATAGTAAATTTAGTCTATCAAAAAATTTCTCTTAGAACTAATTAGCTATGCTCAAATCCAGTGTTTCATTCTAGAATGAAGCACATTGCCATTGATTTTCACTTCATAAGAGATCAGGTCCAAACAAGAGCTCTTCGTGTTGCTCATATTTCCTCTGAAGATCAAATAGCTGATGCCCTCACCAAGCCTCTTCAACGCCAACGATTTCATCAACTCAAATTCAAGCCCCAGCTCCATCTTGTATCTTGATTTTCTCTCATCTACTTACCCTATCAACTTCCTTTATCTTATCCTTTGGTTTAAATTTCAATAGTTGTACAGAAAGAGAGCTTAGGAAGTTAGTTTGAACAAATATGATATATAGGATTTCTTTATAATCTTCTTGTATTTGTATCAGTTCACCTGATCAATGAAAAATACTTTATGGTGTTTAACATATTATACTAGTATCATTTAAAAATTAAAAATTATACTATTTGTCTTTTCTATTTTATTTTTATTAAACTATATAGACATTCTATTAAATTTTAAGGTATTTAGCGCTACTAAGAAAGGATATTATCTTTTGCTCAGAAGTACTGGTAGTAAAATTTCAAAGAAATATTAGTATAATAATTCAAACTTTATAAGATAAATAGTAATTTTTTTTCATGATTTTATTATAATCTAACATCTTTCTAAGAAAATTTAGCGAAATAATATATTAATATAATATAATAAAACAGATAAGAAAAATAATATAATTTTTAAATTTCAAAAATATTAGTGTATTATATCAAACTTCAAAGAATAAATAATATTTTCTTTCCTATTTATTTTACCTTGTAAAAGCATAATTGTGTTTCATCATAAACTGTAGAAATTGGATTTTAATTGACTTATACAATTTTTTTCAATTATTTAATTAGATATTGAATTATAACCTACACGATTATAGACAGAAAAATTATAAAACTCAATATAAGTTATTCGATAACCTATAATATATACTAATTAACATGACTCTGATATTAATATTGAAATAAATAGTTTCTGTAATAATAATTTATAAAAACAGCCACAGAATCTAAATACATAGTTTTTTTTTTTCAAGAATCTAAATACTTAGATTTTACACTCATGGAAAGGATCAGAAAAAATAATAAAAAAATTCATCTCCTTGTTTTGGAGTTAAATAACCTTACCTTAATATATAATAGCTGAGAGACGATACTACGTATTCTAATACGATATAACTAGATGATTTGATTTTTTAAAATTAGGTTTAAGTTTGTTATTATCGTAAAATAGATGTTAGTTTGATTTTATATGTTCGTAATTGAATGTATGAAGAAAAAAATTTGAAATTAAAACTTTTTTTTTCTCAAATCTCTTCCGAAAAATTCGAATTATTTTTTTTCAAATTTTTAATTTTAATTTTTCTTTTTTAACAAAAATATTTTTCACGAAAATCAATATTTAGAGATTATGAGGTTTAATATCGTATAACCTAGCAAAATTATAAAATATATCATTTTATTTTCTTCCTTGCATTTGTAAATTAAATGAACAAAAATTCTATACAAAAAGAAAAATAAAATTTATCTTCTAGAATTGAAATCTTCTCCTTTTTCTCATATATATATAAAATGCACCCACCCATATGCAATGCTTTTTTATTATTATTATTATTATTATTCTTTCTTAGAAAGAAAAATAACATTAATATTTCATGGGCAACGTTCATATATTGGTAATCCCAAGGAAATACATGCGATAATATTTTTCAAAAGTCAAAACCCAATTTCTTACAAATATAATATTAAGGGAATTCCATGACTGGCGAATCTCCCTCTTCTTGGTGTATTTTTTATATTTTCTTTTTCTTCGAAAAGAAAAGGTAAAAATAAAATAAAATTTTGGTCCTTTTGACTTTAGAGCTCTTAACCATAGTTCATGATTTATAATTATAATCTTATTGTGTCACGTCCGCGATATAGACCCTAACCGTATACGTGTATTACTGTCGTTTATACCGCAGTACGGAGGCGTACCGACCAGAGTCTAAATACGGATATATAAGCGTGAAAAATTTAATTTAATATGATAATATGACAATTAATATGAATATTGAGTTGATTTAATGAAACGTTGCAATTTCGTATCATACACGTAAATCAAGACAACGGATTGGGCTAGGAATACAGGATTTTCGTCTAGCGGTAAGAATTTGAGTTAAGCATATCATAATGGGGAGAATAATATTTTAAGGCCATAGGTGAAGTTATATAGAGATATTTGGAGGTTAAGGGCTCCGATTTATATAAATAATGTTCCCAGTGTAGATTTATAGTCCGATATTCCTATTAAGAGTTAGAGATATGCGTTTACTATCGTAATGATGCCTAAGTGATCAAAATTGAATTCTAAGATTTTTAAAATTGATAATTTAGAAATCGGACTTCAGATGAATTTTTACGGGCATGATTCAGAAAAAGGACTAAACTGTAAAAATGAAATTTTCGCACTGGTGGTCATTTTGCAAAATCGGAAAGACCATTCCGAAGAGAAAATTTTTCTGAGAATATTGGTATGTTCAATTTGAGGAGATAAGGTCATTTGAGATATGAACTTTAAGAAAATAAATTTGCTCATGTACTAAATTGAAAAGTTTGGAAAGTTGGTGGAAAAAGTCAAAAGTCAAAGTTTATTTTGGATTAATTTGGATAAAATCCAAATTATCTTTTTGGTTA
>CATIWF010061342.1:0-38743 GCA_949630135.1 Balakata baccata
ATTTTGACCAAATTAATGATAAAGTTTTATATAAATTATTTTGTAAAATTAAATTTGAATATGAAATTGACTAAAAAAATAATTAATTATAATTATTGACAAGTTAATCTGTCCATATCCATCTCTAAATAGTAAATAATAAAAAAAAGGAAAACATTAAAAAGGTTAGAAGTTAATTGTCATTATGTTCACATATCCAAAGACGGAAACAGACAATACCAATGATTCCACAACACGTGCATAAGAGTCTTTCTCGCATATGTGAACAAATTCTAGTATATGCAGCGACATAAACCGGAGTCCGTAATATAATTTGTCAATAAATATTAATCGCTTTCGTAAGATTAAAGATGAAAGTGACTTTATTCCATAATCAATGAAGGAAAAAAATGATATTGGTTGCAAATTGTCACTTTTAAAATTCATAAATATTTTTAATAAAACACTCAATCAACTTGCCAAAAAAAAAATAAAAATCCTTTACTGAAAATTAAAAGAAAGGGCAAAATGGGAAATAGGAAATGGGTATTGATTGGGTTGGAAGTGCGGCCCCATGTCATACCAAACATTACCTAATTCACATTGCGTAGATCCGGAGGTAAAAATCCATGAGCCCAATCATACGTCTTTAAGTTTTCCCGTGAAAGGCCCACTCCATTGCCCTTATCATCAACCCTTCTCAATACGTAGCGCCCACTGCTTCCGTATATCGCTTCTCCACGCGAGCATACTAAATACAAGTAATTCTTTTCTTTTTAAATTTGTTGTATTTTATGAAAATACCAAGATTCAATGAACAAAAGTCATATGATCCAAGAAATTAAACATTTTCCTTTTTTATCTTTCGAAGCGGCGATTGCGGATGACCTCATCAGCCTTCTCCGATTCTGCAAAGTGCCCACGCTCTTTTCCGCCTTTTGCAATGCAGCATGGTCGCTCCAAGAGAAAATTTATTATTATGTCAGAAAAATTAATAGACTGTGGAGTTTGTAATAAGATGTACATAAATTACTATTCCGAGTTTAACTAACTAGAAATTACACTTATTTTTTTAAACCCACTTAAACCCTACCCTTCTTTCCTTCTAATTTTTTTGTTTTTTCCTTTCTCCAACAACTACCTTCTTTAAATAAATAGCAGTAATTTTTAGCCATTATTAATTTAAAATTATTATTTTATATTTTTATTAGTTATTTATTTTATATTTTTGTGTAACGATAAAATATATTTAATCAAATATAAATAATATTCAACGGAAAGAGAGGGAAAGAAACGAAGCGGACAGAGATATAAAACCTGACACGTCACCGGCCCCACCGCAACTTCAAAATTAATTATTAACAAGGAAATGGAGATTCTAATTTTTATTTTTGTTAATAGCTAATGCCTCGCAGTGTATGCTGTACGCAGTGAGATTTTGTTTCTACGACGGTCGACCTCGTATAATATTATTAGCAATTCATTGAAAAATAACAGGCGGAGAGAGAAAGAGAGAGACAGAAAATGGGGAATTCGTTTGGATGCTCTGCCTCCGGCGAAAGATTAGTATCCGCTGCTCGAGATGGCGATTTGGTTGAAGCTAAGATGCTTTTGGATTGCAATCCATGCCTCTCCAAGTACTCCACCTTCGGTGGCCTTAATTCTCCTCTTCATTTCGCCGCCGCTAAAGGTCACAACGAGGTACCCGATTTTTTTTTCTTTTGCTTCCATTTTTGTTTGTTCATTTTAATTTGCATAAAATGTATTTCTTCATTAATGCAATGAGTTCTGCTAGATTGTCGCGTTATTGCTTGAGAATGGAGCTGACGTGAATTCAAGGAATTACTGTGGGCAGGTAGTTTCCTGATTTTCGTTTTGAGCTAACTCTCTGTCTCGCCTGAGCGAACTGTAATGTATTTTGGAGAAATTTTGGTATGGTCAAGATTCTTAAATACATATGGTTTTTATTTATTTGAAAACTGCATCGATTTGGGAATTCGGGATATGAAATTAAAGCCTGGACTGCTTTTGCTATGGAAATTTAAAATTTAGGGGTAGCCATATGACGCTAGGAATCTTTTGATGGGAGCTGCATTTGGTAAGCGCAAATGATTTGGAACTTGAAAGTAAATGCATAACCATAAGATATATTATTTCGTTGAAGAAAGAGCAGAGATATCAGTGGATCTTTCTCAACTAACTATTTCATCGTATGTTTTTATCTATTTGAAGACGGCATTGATGCAAGCTTGTCGATATGGACACTGGGAAGTTATACAGACTCTTCAGCTCTTTAGATGCAATGTAAGTTCATTTTCATTTATCTCCGGCACCCTTCCATTCCTCTTCACTTTCTGGTTGGGTTTTGCTTACCTTATGTTACAGGGTTATCAGGGCAATTTCTCGTCCCCTTGCTTCCTGTTTTATTTGGGCGTGTTTTCCGTTCATCAATTTGTCGTAATACCCACCTTTGTCTTCATAGGTTACACGAGCAGATTACCTTAGCGGAAGAACTGCTCTACATTTTGCAGCTGTAAACGGCCATGCAAAATGCATAAGACTAGTTGTTGCGGACTTTGTCCCTAGTGCTCCTTTTGAAGCTACGGATACTCGGACAGAAGCTGATTCCGAGGACGCTTCATGTGGGAAAAACAAATTTGACCAAAGGTAACGGTTGATTAATATGCATAGTATTCCTTGTCTGACAGCGTACTGATTTGCATCTACAAGTAGTCTAAAATTAGATTTACTGAGTTCCAATTAGGTATATTCCTTAAAGAGAAGCTGCAATGTCTTTTATTTTGTGCTGAATTTATTAGTCTCTTATGTCATGGAATTATTGTATTTATGTAATTTTAATGCAGTGCACTTTCCAAGTTTGTAAATAAGGTTGCTGATGGTGGTATTACTGCTCTTCACATGGCTGCATTGAATGGGTATTTTGATTGTGTACAGCTTTTACTTGATATTCATGCGAATGTGTCAGCGGTGACATTTCATTATGGAACAACAATGGATTTGATAGGTTTGCCTTTCTGCTTGATGGAAGATAATTTGTTTCATGATTTTTTTTTGGGTGCACTTCTGACATTGAAATAATATTTGTAGGAGCTGGAAGCACTCCTTTGCATTATGCTGCTTGTGGTGGAAATTTAAAGTGCTGTCAGGTAAGATTAACAAATGACCAAATTGAGTTTAGATCTATCTTTACTTTCTTTAATGTGAAATGATGTTTTTGCTAATCCCACAGATCCTCCTTGCAAGAGGTGCCAGCCGGATGACATTAAACTGCAATGGGTAAATAGCTATCCTTTCATGGTCATTCTTTTGTTTGTTTTGTGCAAATTTTGTGCTGGTTACTTCAAAATGATGAATGAGAACCATGCTCTCTTGTAGGTGGCTGCCTCTTGATGTTGCCAGGATGTGGGGACATCATTGGCTTGAATCCGTGTTGGCACCAAATTCTGATTCCCCCATACCAAGATTTCCTCATTCTAATTACTTATCCTTACCTCTTTTGAGCATACTTAACATAGCAAGGTACTTCTGCAACATTATATATTGATATATATGTGCTTGCAGTTATGCATATCGATAGTTAGATACATGTGGATTTGTGGTCTTGTATAGTTATTTCTTGCATTTTATGTGTACTTGAAGATGGTGATTGAATATGGTCACCAAAGCATCAAAGTGTCCATATGGAACATTCTATATTATGGTGCTAATTTTACTTGAGTTCTTAACCTGCTTCTCATTGATTCACCAAAAAATCAAGTCCGGCTCACATCTTCGGTGTTGGCCCATGAAGTGCAACTTTAGGCTGATTAGTCAAAAACTGGAACCATTGTCATTGGATTAGAGGTGAACATGATGTTCTTTTTAACTGTTCTCTGTAGGGAGTGCGGAATGCAGTGCTTGACGACCTCCTCTGATGACCCTGATATTTGTGCTGTTTGCCTAGAGAGAGCATGCAATGTGGCTGCCGAAGGTTTGTTCTCTCAGTTCTGTATCTATCAGGCTTTGCCTTGTGTATTCCTTGAAACCTCATTATTTGGCTATCTGAACTGCCAATGTTGACATGATATATAGCATCTCTAGTTACTCCTGCCAAATTTGACTGGAACGGTTGAGTTACACTATGTTATAGTTAACCAAAATAAAACCAAAGTTCCATCCCGACATTCCTGATGGGCGAAGGTAAAATGGGTTTAATGCAGGTGCTTGGCACATGTAGTCTCCTATGTCTCATCGGACATATTTGTGTTAATCTACTCCTCTGATCTACTGTTAGTTTATCAGACACCTTATTTGTGCAATACTGGTCAACAAAACCTTGTAAAAACCAGTATATGATTTCAAAGTAAAACGTATGAATATTGTACTTTTTAGACCCTTGTGTAATAGCTTACTGGCCAATCTCTTTGGCTGAATCCGAGTGAAGTATTATTTTGTGTACGTATATTTTTCCCATAGTTGATAAGAAAGTGAGCGAATAGAAGAGCACATTGGAATTTCCTTCTGCCACTGAATCTTTCTCTGATCCACTTTGTAGAGGACACATGTCTTCTCCTTTTTTTTTGAAGTGTTGGCAACTAAAATTAGCATGAGATTTGTCTCTCTGATGGTGCCCTATCCAATTGTTTCTTTTTCTTAAGGTTCTAACATAAAAGGAATAGAGTTGTTTTTAATAAGTAATTAGGTATTGTAAACTTTGAAATATTTGATGCACTGTTAAGTTCTTTGAATCGAGCATCTATTTTGTCATTGCTGCTAATGTCTAGTTCTCCTCGTATACAGGGTGTAGGCATGAGCTTTGTGTAAGATGTGCACTGTATCTCTGTTCAACAAGTAACATACCCTCTGAGATGGTGGGTCCACCTGGCTCAATTCCATGTCCGCTTTGCAGGCGAGGCATTGTATATTTCACTAAATTGCCTAGTTCCCCAGCTAAAGAGATGAAAGTTCCTTTGTCCTTGGCCCTTTGTGCCCCATGTATGCTGCACTCTTGTGATACCGATGGGCAGTCTCCAGCATGCGTGCCAGAGATCCGAAAGAATCTTGTGGCTTCAGTTTCTTCTGAATTTCTCTGTCCAGTTACATGTAGCCCATTTCCTTCTGTTGCAATCCCCTTATGCACCTGCAACGATGGCCCATGTCCATCTTTTGAACCTCGAACTGAAGAGACACAAGATGAATCTCCTCATCGGACACAAACCTCTGTGGACCAGGCCAAATTTGAGGGGGCGAGGCTAGAGAAAACAAGCTGCTCGGGGATGATGTTTTGGGGCAGAAGAAGCTGCAGCAGAGAGCATCAGTGCAATTCAGAAATAAATGCTTGAGTTATTTGGGATATGGATTCTATAGATTGAATATTTTATAGACACCCGCGACCATGGTGGTGGGTATTTGATCATGCAGGTCTCCAATGCAAAATTTTCAAATCCATGTCTGCTTCCAGTTTTTGTTTCGGCCAGCTACATGGTGATGGATCTGGGTTCCAAAGCATGGCATTTGACTGCTATTTTTTATGTCTTAAAATATTTGGCGAGGGTTGTAAAAAATGTATGGGGGTTGGTGATTGTAATTGAACGTCATCAAGGATCAGACTGTTCTGTTCTCTTTATTCTGTCATTTACATGCAATCGCGATGAGTTTGTTCCCTAGTTATCGATTCTTTGCCCTCCTTATTTCTTTTCCCCAAAATTTCATCATCTTGGATAAAGAATTGCAGAAAACAGAGAATATTTAAGTTATGGGAGATTGGCAGATAAATCATGATTTGTTTTATGTCGTAATTTAGTAGAAGGCATCTCGATCGTAGCATTTAAATTTGGTTTGGTTATATGGGACAGATCCAGAGAAATGATAGCTGAAATGAAAGGAACCAGTTGAAGCTCTGTGATGTCTTGACACGGATCCACACCTTTATATCTTTTATCCTCAAAAGCTAGAGAATAAAATGACTCGTGTAGTTGTAGCCATATCGAATACCGATACAGATCCTCCTCAAGAACAGGCAGGGTTCCCGCACAATCCCAAAACCTCGTTGCAGAGGAAACCAGTACTTATCTACCTTATATCTGGTACATAGATGAAGCTGCACCATGCAGATGCAGCATAAGTACTGTACTTCCCTTAGACACTTTAATTCATACAGAGATGGAGACCAGTAGTACTAAGCCCTTTTATTACAGTGAAAGAAAACCAAACTGATAGGTCCACTCCTATAATTTCCATACAACAAGCAGAGAGTACATTAGTTAACAATATTGTTTATTATTCTAATGAATTAATAATGAAAGCGTTGTTATCTTCTTCTTGCTGCTGTTTCTCTTTGTGCATTGAAGTAAACTGCAGTAACTGGCAGTCCGAGTCCATTCTGTTCTGCAAAACTCCTTGTGTTGAAACAGTCTCTTGAAGGTGGTGGCCTCACTGTTTGCCTTCCTCTCTGCTTGAACAGTACAAACACGTATCGATGGATACCCACTACTGGTTTTGGACTTTCATAACTCACAATTTCTTTCCCTGTTTTTATTTTTATTTTTAATCAAAATTTCAAGTGTATGTAGATGCATGCGTTAGAAGAAAATTTACAAACAGGAAATTAAAACTCACCAAATGCAACATCAGTTGTGCCAGGAATATCAGTGACCATCCTGTAAGGTATAAAATATATCAGAAAACTGTAGAGGAAAGGTACATTTTATATGATAAAAGTTCAGTGATACAAACCAATGGAGATGCTCTCTCAAGTATGGATCACTAGGGCTTGGAGCATCTGGGTCTGTCATGATCTTGAAATCATACAAAACAAAATGAAAAACATCATTAATCAGTACCATATGGCATCGTATGTTTCGCATACTAGGTGTTTGGAAAGAAAGAAAATGCAAAAGACTTACAAGAGTATAAGCAGTCCTCATGTCTTCACCACCAATCTCAACTCTAGGTTTAGCTGCAACGGAAGAAGGCATGAACTCATGGCCGTTAGCAACTTGTTTGTTGGAGTTATAGGTGACAGTCATTGTCACAGTTGGGGAGAAAATGTCAACCACTTCTCCTACAACTCTCCCTACAATGAGTGGATCCATGTTGGCCCTTGACATATGGAAGAAGTTTAGATTTGCAATAAACACTTGGGAGAATGTAAGGATATTTGTTTAATTAGTTAGGCTCTGATTTGGTGGGTTGTATAGCCATCATGAAAGCTTTTTATAGACAAACAATGAGAAGAGGATTTCCACTCAATGGTGTTGGAGCTTTGCTTATAAGCTCAAGGATTCCAAATTGCTTACTCATCAACATAAAAGGCATATCTATTTACGAAAAAGACAAGTGTGAGCATTGTAATTGAGCAGTTAGATTTTTTTTTTCTCTAAGAAAGAAACCATTAATAAAATTTTTAAATAAAATTATATATTGATCTACAATCTACATTTTTTTTTTAATAAAGTTTGAGGCTAGTAATCAGAAATGCATGATTCCTACTAGATTGATCTAGTTATAATATATCATATATGCATGCACGTAATATATTACGATTAGATTGATGCATGAATTATTTTTTTAAAATATAATATATGTTAGAGATATTTTTACATCAATTAGTATAAGATTTAATTATTCCTTTGCACATTTCTATTTTTTTGAATTAAGTTTTGAAAGGACTAAACTCAATATCTCTTTATATAGTGAAATGTTATTTGTTACAACTCTTTTTTATTCTAATTTCATTAAAATATTTATATTTTAGTATAAGTTCAACAACACGAATAGATAGATAGATAAAGTACGTATTTTATATAAATTGAACAATAATTGAGACAAAAACATTGAAACAACAAGCATTTCTCATTTATATAAACAATGTACAAAAATAATAATAATAATAATAAAAAATTAATGAAGATGATTTTGTTTCCCTCCTGTAATATCTTAAAGTTTAACTCCTTTTATTTAGTTATATGTATTAGAATATAACATGTGGCTTTGTCTTATTTGCTCAATGAGAATCAAGAATCCAACTTTTTAAACTTTAATATAATAACTTTAGACAAATGGGAATTCAGCTTTTTAAGGTGCTCCTCTCTACAAACGTTCTTTCTCAAATTTATTATTACCAGGTGAGCAAAATCCAACAGGAGCTAAAAATTGAAGTAAATCGAATTTAATTTGGTTTAAATTGTTAAAGAATTTCGGTTTTTCTGTCTTAATGGTTCGGTTAATGCTATTTTGTTCGATTTTATCGATTCGGTTTAATCAAAAGAAAGAAAATTGAAAAAAACCCGAACTAAATGTTATATATAATAATTAGCAAAACTTAAATAGACTTTCAGTTGTGGCATAGTGGACTGAGGTGGTTTGTCATCTACTAGGTTTAGGGTTTGATTCCTCGTGGCAACATTCTATTTCTTTTATTTTATGAAAGCTTAATTAAATATAAGATATTATAATAATAATTAAAAATAAACAAAAAAAATATGTGGAAACTGAGATTGTTGGATCTTGAATCTGGATGTTTTGATTGAGCACAAGTGCACTTACCAATACACCACATTATACCTTTCCTTTCAAAATGGAGCTCAATAATTATATAGCATAATAACCGATTTAACGAACAGAAAATTTTTGGTAAGATTAGGTTCGGTTTTAAATTATTTCGGTTCAAAATTAGATAGTGAAATTTTAATAAATCAGTTTTTAATTTTTAATTTGGTTTTCAAGTGAACCGAGTGAATGCTCACTCTTAATGTACATATTCGAATGAAGATGCAACGAATATTTATAATAAACTTTTTGTTTATATCACATCAACATATTTTCTTTGTTTTTTCTAATTATATAGAATTCCCTTTTTTTTTTTCCCTTTGCCATAGAGGGAATGGAGATTAATTACATTACCATTTTTAATAAAACAAGACTGAAGATCATATACATTAAAATTTTTCTTTTCTTTTAATGGTAGTATATATCTTGCATGACAATGCTTAAGCCGACTTACCAGTTGCTAAAGCACAACTTCAAAAGTTTCATAGAATCATCTGCTTTAGTTGAGTTTTATATAGAATAAAAATCGACACGTATTAACTTGAGCTTTCAAGATTAAGAAAAACGGTGCAAGGAATTGAGTCATAAAAGGAAAAGGCAATCTCCTTTTCAAGTAATGCAATGCTTTGAATTGAAAAGGGCATAATTTCTGAGTTATCACCATAAAATTAGGGGCAAAGTCGTCTGGCTTTTTGCAGTCAAATTAGCTAAGTGTCATTCTCCAGTGCGTTTGTAATTTTTTAAATAAAATATTCATTTTTATAATAAAATTAATAATATTTTATAAAAAAAAAATTGAATTGAGCTCTGCCAAAGACTAATCATGACTTTGATTCTTGTTCTCTGCCAAAATTTTTCCAATAAAGAGTTCAGGTTGACTTTTGTGAATATCTACTCCATAGATCAGAACCGATCGTCCCCCTAAAACCTTTTTAGCTTAAACACCAAGTGGCCTCACTTCAATGAATACTTCTAAACAGGCTTATCACTCTCCTAACGGGGAATATATTCAAATGAAAAATAACAATTTATTTCAGACCAATTCTTTTATCACTTTCACAACTCTACATCTGCTCATAAAAACAAACGCATCTTCTTCAGATACACAATCGGGCTTCTAACTGTTTCTGTGCAACACACTTATGTTTCATAATGGGCCACACCAATGAATAACCAAGCTCATAATTTGCACATGCATCGGTTCGGTTCGGTTTTGAACCGAACTGAATTTAGAAAAAACTAAATCGATTAATATTTAAAACCAAATTAAATTGAACGGAAATATTTCGGTTTAAGAATAAATCATTAATATATATACATATATATAAATAAACCATTAAAAATAAATTTTTATAATTCATGACTTTATTCTACCATAAATCAAAATAAAATATTACAAATCATAATTTTTTTAATTAAAAGTTATAATAAATCATTAAAATATATATATAAATAAAAACTTGGTCGGTTTGATATAATCAATTTTTAAATATTTAAAACCAAACCGAATAAACCAAAAAGTATTCGGTTCGGTTTTGCACACTCCTAGATCTACTAACTAATATGCGGATTGTTATAGACCAAATTCCTATTACACATCTGACAATTTTTATTTAGTAATAAAAATAAAGTAGTAATATTTATAAACTTCTTTTGAGTGTCTTATGTAGATTCATTTGTTACAATTTATCGAGTGTTAACTATATATTTATTAAATTTAAGTGGCATGTTCATTACTTTTTATTTAAAACTCAAGTTAAGTATAAATTTATTGAGTGTTATTTACAAATTCATTAAAATTGAGTGTTAGGTTCATCATTACTTTTTCCCTAATCAGATTAAAATGCATGAAGTTCATTGATTCTTAGTACATATTCATTAAATGTTAACTACAGATTCATTAATTATTAATTACAGGTTCATTAAAACTTCAATGACATGTTCATTAATGCTTATTGACATAATACATAAAAATTATAATCAACCTTCACTCCATAACAAATGAACATATACATTTCAATTAATGAATCTATATGCACAAAATAATAAACCTCTATTTTACAATTGAACAAAAAAAAAAATTAAACAAGTTTAATGAAGTGTAGCTAACAGTCAATGAACTTGTAGTTAATACTTGATGAATCTCTACTTAACTTGAGTTTTAAATAAAAAGTAATGAATTCGTCACTCAATTTTAATGAACCTGTACTTACTATATAATAAACTTATAGTAGCTAACAAATGAACATGTGTACACTAAAACATTTAAATGAAGTTTACAAATATTATAAAATTGTCACCGTATTTTAATAACTGTATAAATTTATTTTACAAAATTGTCATTGTGCCTCATGCGTACAAATTCACCTAGTTCACCATACAAGGTGAACAGAAAGTTCATCTTATAATTTGCATTCATATGCACTCATTATTTGATTTTTTGCAATAAAAATAATGTTTTATCAATTTAAGTATATATAATATGTGTGTGATTATTATATTATTTTTAATATAAATACTTGCGAAGAAAACAATAATATATATATATATATATATATTTTTAAATCTATTGATCTTTTCATATTGGAAATACTTTTAAGTCAGGGAAAAAAGAAAAAATAGGGTGTCAAATAATTGAGGGCTGGAAGTGTCAAATAGAGTCCCAGAACTTTGATTTCAAGCCCATTTCACTATCGGGCTGATCTCATCTGTAGAAATCCAAAGGGAAACTGACACCACTTTAAAGTATCAAAATTGCACAAATGTCACTCCTTTATCTTAATCCCACACATGTCGCCTGCATCCTCTTTTAATTTCACATATACAAATTAGCGCACCAAGCAATAAACCTGTAACATGATTTGGCATACCAATATATCCTTTATTACCAAATTTTTTCTAATTAAATTGTCTAATCTGTTTGCATTGCTTCTCTCTCTCTATATATCCTTATAATTAGATTATTATTTTAATTTATATTTATAGCATAATGACATTTTTTCAAGATATTTTTTTAATTTTAATTTTGACTTTGTCTTGTGTTATATGTTTATTTTATTTTTATTATTTATTTAGTAGCGATGAATAAAAATAATAAAGCTTATCTGGAATTAAAAACAATGCAACTGCAGACAATTATATGTTAAGTATATGTAGATTGTATATTTTTCTATATATAACAATAGAATCTAATTTATCTAATTTAATTATTTTAACTTCATATGTGATATATGTTTGTTATATGTTTATTTTTATTATTTATTTACTGATGGAGAATAAAATTAAAAAAGCTTATCATGCGGATTAAAAAAAAAATATATAGTTATATTCAAGGTATATGTAGGTTATATATTTATCTATTTATAAAGATATATCTAATAGTCTAATTTATCTATTTTAATTATATTTATTTTCTATTCATATATTTCAAATTTTCATTTTTCAAACTGTACAACTATTATATGCAAGTTATATGCAAAGTATATGTAAGTTATATAATATAATATAATATAATATAATATAAAGGTTTCCTCATGGGAGAGATTTGGCCTGAAACTACAGACTTACTTGTTGGTATAAATGACATTACCAACATTCATCATGGGCAGTTGTGATTCCAAGTATAAAAAACACAAAGTATACGTGAAAGTCATCAATCAAACATATTGCAAAATGATAAACAAAAATAAAGGTATCTATGAAGTATATGTAAATTATATATTTATCTATTTATAAGCAAAAATGCATACCAAAGTATCAAGCAGATTCAGATCTAAATCTATAATTACGAATAAAAATATGATTCATGATTCCATCATAATTGTTTAATTTCGAAGTCATCACCATGCAAAGTAGAGTTTTTTGCCAATCCATCTTACATCTCCATCTGCCATTATCTATCAATTTCATCATTATTATTATTAAAGCCATGGTTGATTGTTGCAGCTTTGAATTACAAGAGTAGCTTTAATAATCAAGCAAAATAATTATGCTTTAATGCATGTCAAGTCTACGGCATGGACAAGATAAGTGAGCACCAATGCCATACCTTGATCAACTGATGTCCTTACAATTCCACAAAATCAAATTACCTTTATTAAGAAGTACCAAAACAGTAAATCACCCATGCTTCTAATGAAAAATCTAAGGTAGAAGATGAATTCACAAATCTAAACACATTTGCACTTTATATTTGCAAGTAATTTGAATCAAGAACAACACCATGAACCTAAAATGCACGAAATAGAAAATTCAAACCCAATTAACTTAAGATCTACACTTATGCACAAAAGAAAGACAAAGTATTTATACATATCATTGCTAGTGGGGGCAGGGCCGGATTGAAGGACTGCGCTTGAATTGTAGGTAATAGCAAAAGCCAAAACTTTGAAATCGCCATTTTTTTCTTCAAAAAATCAAAAATTTCTTTATATGCTTCTCTCATCCAATCGTCACTTTGTCTTCACAATCCGACTGGAGACCTTGACGCAGACTTTTTCTTCTCCATTACAAAAGCCAAATGAAGAATCTTCTGCTACCAAAGTTGCATAAACCGACGTAAAAATGAAGAATAGAGACCTAAAATAAAAAATCTTCGGAATGAGAAAGGGTGAAAAGTGGTTTCAAATCTTTTCTAAGAGGAAGCAAATAAACATTAAAAAGGCAGCCTAAATTTTCGCACGTAGAAGGTTAATATGGGGCAGGTTTAACGCAATCAGATTGGTTAATGGAAAATGTAAAGTTAAAGAGTGTTAACATTTGTGTTATTTTTAAAAGATGATGATTTTTTGGTAATTATTTTTTAAAAACTGTTAACTGGGGTCTTTTTTCTCAAATCTAAACCCCGCTGAATTTCACAGTTGCTCGAACTCCATCTAGGAATTCATTCCATTCGTAAATGAAATTAATGATAAAACTAACTTTCAAATGAATTCCTTTATTTAATACACTTTATACAAAGTTTGAAATTAATTTAAAATAAAATATATTTTATGTTTTGTTTTGGTTGAATAAAGAAAATTCAGTTTTAAATGTCATTTCTCAAAATAGCCCATATCTTTATAAACAATATACCTTTCTATTATCATAGTTTTTTTTTTTTTGAATTAAACTTACGAGTATTATGTATTTAAAATAATTATACTAATAATATATTATTACAGTGTTTACTATAAAAAATATGGAATTCAATTATATAAATATGCTATTTTATTAATATATACTGTAAACATTATAGGTGTAGCACACATTATAATGTAGTATATAGTATATATGATGCAATATTTGTATATATATTTTTTTATTACGGATAATGAATACTTCTTAAATACATTTAAAATATTGAATGGACTGTAAGCTATCTACAATAAAAGACAGTCATCTACTTTCACTTGTCATAAAGATGAAATTAAACTTGGTGAGAATGAAAGAATTACATACAGAGTCTTACTACTTTAATTGGATCTCATCTTTCTAATAATAAATACTCTCGGTAGTTGAGTTAGATGTGGAGTGTATAATATTTGTATTTATGCACAACAAATATTGATAAATAATATATTGTATTTAATTTATTAAAGCAATAAATATACAAATTGTAAAAAAAGGGAGGGATTTGAGAGCAGATAGGCGAAAGCGTGTACGCATCCTACGGCTCTGAATTCCCAAAACGACTAATGATGAGTTAATGCTTTGGTTGAACTGTTAAGAAAGCTCCACATTTCATGCTATTGATTTGACGGACTCCTTCATTAACTCACTCAATTGGTTTTAGCGGTTGACTTTTATTCTGCATTTGTGAATTCAGTGGCTAGTGCTTAACTTCATATTTCTCCTTTTTACGGAACCCTTAGAAAAAATTTAGATTGAGTTTATATATCAAATTTTTAATGGCCAATTACATGGTTCATCTATACCTATATTATATCTGGTATTTAAAATTATTACTATCTCCAACTTTTAACCGGTTAACAATTGCAGTTTTTACCTTTTCTCCTTTTTAACTCTTTGTGAAGCAGAATTACTCAGTGTTTCAGTGAAAAAGTAATATTGAAAGGGTAACTGTTTCGTGGTATTTTTATCTTCGCCTATAGAACAAGTTTCTTAATTAGAAAAAGTTTGCCCTGCAATTTCAGTGTGCCTTGGTCCGACATAATAATAATAGTTTTAGCAGCTTTCGTAATAAAAAAAAAAATCAATGCCTGCTTATTAATTATTAAGAAACAAAAAAACCTTTATATAGTTTTACTTAGAGTAAGATTCTAAAATAACAACGTATCATAGGGGCATAAGCCAAGGGTAGTTCACAGGAGCAGGCTCACTGTGCATGCAATCACTGCAACTCTTTAAAAAAAAAAAAACATTTTCTATTATTTTTCACTATTTCAATAAAAAAAAAAGAGGAAAAATATCAGATAGACTTGTACTCCTAGCTCTAAAAGATAAGATGAGAATATGTGCAAAATCAAATCACCAGTTCAAAGAGAAAAAAGAAGAAGGAATTTCTCCAATCTTGGTTTGCTTCCCGTGAAGAGACAGCTCATCCTTCAGGTTGGTTGCACAGCCACAAGATCACTCTCATTCGTTGCTCAGCTCAGCCTCAGGTCTCGTCAATATCAAATCTCTTTCCCCTTTAAACAGCTCTGTCATGTTTTCTATTTTATTATATTATATTTTTTTTTATTTTAAAAATTATATATATTTCAATAATATTTTTTATTAAAAAAATTATCTAAAACAGTATAGAAACAGTAAGAGATAAAAAATAATAATAATAAAATATTATTAAACAGTTTTTTATTGTTTTTAAATTTAAAGAAATAATATAGATTTTAAAACATGAAATAAGTAAAACAAATAAAATATGAAAGCGGTTAAATATAAATAAAAAAAATGTTAGAATGAGCTAATATCTCAATATTATTTTTTTTCTTATAAGATTATAAAAAAATACAGAAACAGTTCCCTATACCCAATATATGTCCTCTTCACTCAATTTATGGAGATAGCAACTGACATTGTCTTTGATTTAAATGCTCATAAAACTCTTCAATCAACCCACTCTTGTGGGCTTCTTATTCAATTCCTCACTTCATATGCGATTTTTCTAAAAAATGTGTGTGTGTGTGTTTTTTTTAAATTTACTTGTAAATAAAATTAAAATAAAAAAACAATTTATTAGTAGTTGGGTCTGTAAAATAAAAATAAAAAAACTGTTGGCAAATAAAAATACTTTTGGAATTTTGGGTCCCCACCTATCACATGTTAAAGGAATGGCTTATATAAATATGAAAGCTTGATGGTAACTTTTCAAAACTATTTGCAAGTTCTAAAATTGTGAACTGCTAGTTTTCATTGATTGATGAATCTTCAATTTTATAAATAAGATGGAAGTGATTGATAAAGATAGATTAAAAGCAAACTTAGAATTTGCATTGCAAAATAATGACATTGTCTTGAAAAAAAAACTTGAAATTATGTTTGGTCACTGATATAAAAATAAAAATTGAAAGGGATTAATAGCAAAAAATATGGAAAATAGAGGTCTTAATAAGGACATTTTTCTTTATATAAAAAGACAATTAAATGAGATAAAAAAATCTTCTGAAAAAAAAAAAAGAGTACTTCAAACTTTTTTGAGATGAGAAATAGTGGGTAAAATAAATTAATAATATCAAAATATTTTTGTATATATATCAAATTATTATAAATTTTTTTTATTATATTGATATTAAAAATTTAGAAATAGTTTCGGATCATGATATTTAGTACTTTTTTTTGGTTGATGCATAATAATATAGACTATTAAATTTATTAATATAACTATTAAATTTATTGATATAGATATCGAAAATTTTTTTATTACACATTTGAAAAAATAAAAGAAATGAAAAACGTTTTATAGTACTAAAAGCTCTTTCTTACCCAAATTTTATTCTATAATAAAGGTAAAAGGACACAGGTCGCTCACACAACTCGCATTTGGTACTACTGTGATAAGAACTCGCAGTCTTTTAGTTGTACTTTTTTAGCTTCCCACCCTCAATATTTTAACTATTTCTAATTATAACCAATCATGTAATTTTTTGGAAGCATTCTACTAATGGAATTTAGAGTATTTTGCATAAAATACAAAAAGAAACAAAGCTACTTGAATAATGTCAATAAACAATATGAGCCCATTTTATTTTGTCGATTAATTTCAATTTATTAATAAAAATAAAAAGAAAAAAAAACCTATACATAGAGTAGGAAGCTTCTCTTTGTTCAATATGCAACCATAATCATACATAGTGGAGAAACCATCAAGAAATTAAACATATAAAAATATTTTGGAGAGAAAAAAAACACATGAAAAAGTTAAAGAAAGGAAGAGACAAAAGCCGGATTCTAAGAAGTAGGGGTTCTTCTGCACTTTGATGAAAATCTTCTGGGGCCCTAAATCTAATTTCCAAAGAGATTCTCATGTACCTGAGGGGTTCTTTTGAATAAAAAAGATATCACCGTTAATAAAAAGATATTATCACGTGAGATGCGTGTAATGCTTCTTTTGGAATTTTGCAATTTGCAGTTTTTCTCTCTCATCACCCTACCCTGAACCTGAGGAAGAATCGACAAATGACCATGGCGTTATAGCTCCCTCTTCATCAGCTCTCGCCATTTTGTGTTTTGTTCCCTTTTTCACTCTCTCTGAAATGGGTTTTCCTCTTGACACTTTCTCTCTCCGGTTTTCTATGTAAAAATCTCTTCTTTTATCTCAAGAGACTTCCTTTTACTCTGTATGTGATAATGGGCATGGCGTTTAAGCATCTGTGTCTTTGCTTTATTGTATTTATCCAACCCTTCATTCCGTTCTCCGCTTCCATTAAAGGGGAAGAGAAGCAGAACACAGATAGAGAAGCCCTGCTTTCCTTCAAAGCCGCCCTTAAAAATCCTCATTTTCTTACTTCATGGAATCAGTCTGCCCCTCACTGCAACTGGGTCGGCATTGGTTGCTATCAAGGACGAGTTATTTCACTCGCCCTTATTGGTCAGTCACTGAAAGGCCCACTTCCTCCTTCTCTTTTTTCATTGTCCTGTCTCATTATCCTCGACTTATCATTGAATCAATTCTCTGGGGAAATTCCTCATCAAATTTCAAGTCTAAAACGCTTAAAAGAGCTGTATCTGGGTAATAATCAGCTTTCAGGTGAGATTCCGAGTGAAATCAGTGAGTTGACTCAACTTCAAACCCTCATACTCGGTCCCAACTTCTTCGCCGGGAAACTCCCACCAGAGCTTGGGAAGCTTGTTCAGCTCGAAAGCCTCGATCTCTCCGGCAACTCGCTCGTTGGAGAAGTACCGAATGAACTCGGTGAACTAACCCGACTACAATATCTGGACTTAGGGAACAACCTTTTGTCAGGTTCTCTCCCTGAAACTCTTTTCGAGAATCTTGGTTCTTTAACAACTATGGATGTATCAAACAACTCATTCATCGGCCCAATTCCACTGGAAATAGGTAAACTCACAAACCTCACTGAACTTTACATCGGCTATAACTCATTTTCCGGTCTGTTACCACCGGAAATTGGCTCGCTTTCACAGCTTAAAATCCTCTCCGCACCTTCCAGTAAGATCACAGGCCCATTGCCTGAACAAATTTCTAACTTGAAGGGGCTGACTGAACTCGACCTTTCCTATAACCCATTGAAGTGTTCAATACCGAAATTCATAGGAAGGCTGCAGAACTTGAAGATACTGAATCTGGTGTACTCCGAGCTTAATGGCTCCATTCCTGCTGAACTTGGCAGCTGCATGAGTTTGAGGACTTTGGTGATTTCTTTCAATTCGCTTTCTGGATCTTTGCCTGAGGAACTTTCTGAGCTACCGGTGCTTACGTTTTCTGCTGAGAAGAATCAGCTTTCTGGGCCATTGCCGTCTTGGCTTGGGAGATGGAAGCAAATGAATTCGCTTTTGCTGGCTAATAATGAGTTTTCAGGGGAATTGCCGCCTGAAATTGGGAATTGTTCTGCTTTGACGATTCTCAGCGTAACCAACAACATGTTGACTGGGGAGATACCAAGAGAGCTCTGTAATGCGGGGTCACTCACGCAGATTTATCTTGATGGGAACCATTTATCGGGGACCATTGATGATGTTTTTCAGCTGTGCACCAACTTGACCCAGTTAGTTTTGGCTGCTAATCAGATTCATGGCTTGATACCAGAGTATTTGGCGGAGCTTCCCAATTTGTTGGTCACTGAGTTAGATGATAACAATTTCACTGGTGCAATACCTGTTGCCATATGGAACTCCAGTTTGTTGGAATTCTCCGCCGCTAATAATAAGTTGGAGGGCTCTCTTCCTCCAGAAATTGGCTATGGAGTTCAATTAGCGACGCTGGTGCTCAGCAACAATCGGTTGAGAGGTACTATCCCTAAGGAGATTGGAAATCTTACAGGTCTTTCTGTTCTGAATTTAAACTCGAATCTGCTGGAAGGAAGTATTCCAATCGAGATTGGAAATTGCATTGCATTAACCTCACTGGACCTGGGGAATAACAGACTCAGTGGATCAATTCCAGAAAAAATAGCGGATTTGGCTCAATTACAATGCTTGGTTCTTTCTCTCAATAATTTGTCTGGGCCCATTCCTTCAAAGCCTTCTTTGTATTTTCAACAGACTAACATACCTTCCGTAAGCTTTCTTCAACACCTTGGAGTGTTTGATCTGTCGCATAATATGTTGTCTAGTTCAATTCCTGAGGAATTGGGGAACCTTGTGGGCGTGGTGTATCTTCTGATTAATAACAACATGCTTTCTGGTGAAATTCCACCATCACTTTCAAGGTTAACAAATCTTACGACCCTGGATTTATCAGGAAACTTTCTGAGCGGTTCCATTCCTCCACAATTCGGTCTCTCTTCTAAGCTTCAAGGTTTATATTTGGGGAATAATCAGCTGTCAGGTACCATCCCCGAAAGCTTAGGTGGTTTGGGCAGTTTGGTGAAGCTGAACCTGACGGCCAATAAGCTACATGGATCCGTTCCTCTTAGTTTCAGTAACTTGAAAGGACTTACCCACCTGGATTTAAGCAAGAATGAGCTTGGTGGTCAGCTTCATTCATCTCTGTCACAGATGCTGAATCTTGTGGGGCTTTACGTACAGCAGAATAGGCTTTCTGGTTCCATAGATGAACTGTTATCCAATTCTTCTGCATGGAGGATTGAAGCAATAAATTTTAGCAGCAATTTCTTTGATGGGTACTTGCCAATGTCATTGGGCAATCTTGCCTACTTGACATACTTGGATCTTCATGGAAATAGGTTCACAGGAGAGATTCCTCCTGAGCTGGGAAATCTGATGCAACTTGAATACTTTGATGTTTCAGGGAATAGGTTATCTGGGCAGATTCCAGAGAAAATATGTGCCCTGATTAATCTGGACCACCTAAATCTCGCGGGGAACAGTTTGGAGGGGCCTATACCCACAAGTGGTGTTTGTATGCTCCCCTCAAAAAGCTCACTTGCTGGCAACAGAAATCTCTGTGGGGAAGTTTTAGGTTCAGTTTGTACAAGGGCTGTAACCAGAAGCTTTGACAGATCATCTTTGCTGAATGCTTGGGGACTTTCAGGGATTGCTGTTGGGTCCATGATTATCATTCTTTTTATGGCCTTCATTCTACGAAGATGGATTACTGGAAGCAGCAGACAGGGTGATCCTGAGGAGATTGAAGAAAGCAAATTAAACAGTTATATTGATCAAAATCTCTACTTTTTGAGTAGCAGCAAATCAAGGGAACCTTTGAGCATCAATGTAGCTATGTTTGAGCAGCCCCTTCTGAAAATAACCTTAGTTGATATTCTTGAAGCCACCAATAACTTTTGCAAGACAAACATCATTGGTGACGGAGGTTTTGGTACGGTGTACAGGGCCACACTGCGGAATGGAAAAACAGTTGCAGTTAAGAAGCTAAGCCCAGCCAAAACACAGGGTAACCGAGAATTCATTGCTGAAATGGAAACTTTGGGCAAAGTGAAGCACCAGAATCTAGTCCCACTGCTCGGATACTGCGCTTTTGGGGAGGAAAAGCTTCTTGTTTATGAATACATGGTGAACGGGAGTTTAGATCTTTGGCTAAGAAATCGGACAGGGGCTCTCGAAATCCTTGATTGGCCCAGACGCTTCAAGATTGCTATTGGTGCTGCGCGAGGGCTTGCTTTTCTTCATCATGGATTCATCCCTCACATCATCCATAGAGATATAAAAGCCGGCAACATCTTACTGAACGAAGATTTTGAGCCGAAAGTTGCTGACTTTGGACTGGCCAGATTGATCAGTGCCTGTGAGACCCATGTTAGCACTGATATTGCCGGAACATTCGGCTACATTCCACCAGAGTACGGGCAGAGTGGGAGATCCACCACTAGAGGTGATGTGTACAGCTTTGGAGTAATTCTGCTAGAATTGGTAACTGGACAAGAGCCAACAGGGCCGGATTTCAAAGAGGTGGAAGGTGGGAATTTGATTGGTTTGGTGCTTAAAAAGATAAAAAAGGGGCAGGCTGCTGATGTTCTTGATCCAACTGTCTTAAATGCAGATTCAAAACCGATGATGCTTAAAGTTCTGAAAATGGCTTCTAGGTGTCTCTGTGATAATCCTGCTGATAGGCCTACTATGCTTGGAGTGTTGAAGTTGCTGAAAGGGATTTCAGATGAGTAGATTTAGAACGAGTCTAAAAGATTTGTCGTTGTAATAACCTCCTAAAGTTGTTAACTTTTCTATATGCTAATCTAATCTGATGACTGTTTATTACTGTTATATAATATTTTCTGCCTAATCTACCTATCTATACCGAATATGAAAGCAGTGGAGAGGTTTTGAAGGAGAAGCTGTACCGCATGACATTCTTAAAGAAAGATTGGATTCTTGCTTGAGCTGCAATTTGTTTCTCGAATTTTTACCTTTACTTTATCGTGCTCAAAATTAATATAATCTAAGATCATTTAATCTTTTGTCCAAAAATATTATTTTGAGCAAAATAATTTGCAATTCGAGCAGTTAAAGTGGCACTTAATCCATAAATTATTGAGTAATGCCTGTAGAAATCTGTATTCATTGGTTGAGCTAATCATAACCGTGATATGGCTAATAGTCCGAGAATAAAATTATAAACTTGAGTTTGAAAAAGAAAATAAGCAAACAAAGAAATTATATTGTTTAGGCTGCTTTCTCCTCTCTTAGGCAATTAAAGCCCACTCCCATTTTAGGTTGGCAAAATTGAAAATGACAAGGGTTACTGACCACCAGTTTTGGATTAGAAGAGCATTGCCAGTCCACTAGTGGAACTCAGTGCTGCCATTTTTGATCTTTACACTTGACCTAATGCATTGTGATTTCTCTAATTCTTTCCTTATACCAGTAATATTAATAGGAGAAAATTACTATTTATTTGTAAAATTTGACATAATATATTAATCTTTCCTGAGATTTATAAATTATACCATTTGACTCATTTATTTTATTAAATTATACTAATACGTAATTGTGTATTATAAGAAGACTATGATCATATTCGAAACTTTTAGGCTCTCTATTCTCAACACCACCTGTAGAGTCCAGAAATAATTTATCATTATTATTATTATTGAAAATAGAGGAAATAAGAAGTCAAGAGACGCCAAAAAAAAAAAAAAAAGAGTTATCCTTTTCTAATATCCAATGAAAAGGACGTCTTTATTGTAGACTAAGACAATATGAAATGAAGCCGAAAAGCGTAGCTTTTTAAAACATTTCATAATCTCTATTCTCTTTTCCGCTGTTGTTTCTTTAATTGCTTTGCCTCGTCTTTCATTCAGGAACTGTTTGCTAATATTAAACTAAATTTTAATTTTAATTTGATTTTAATTAACAATTTATATTTAGTGAAATAGATTATAATCTTTTAAAAAATAAACTATTTCTACTGGCATCCAAAAATAATTCGATAGTTTATTATATTTTTTTCAATTATACCTCCATTATTTAGGGTTTAAACCTTTTTTTTATTTTACTATTTTATTTAGTTTGACTATCTAACTCTTATCGATTAATGTGTATAATTAATGATTAAAATTTTTGGATATCTAAACTCATCAATTAGTTTATTGTTTAGTTATATATCACAATATAAATGACCACCAATAAAAAAATCTGTTTGTACACCCCAAAAAATTCTGTTTCTGTTTATTTCACTCTTTACTAATATGAGAAATGATTTCAATATTTTCTTATATATTTTTTATTATTATTTTTTTCTTAAAAAATATTTTTTTTAAAATACCAACTTTTATTTTAAAATAATGACATTTTCTAAGTGAAATAACACATATTTTTTTATATTATAAGTAGATGATGAGAAGTGGTAGCACTCATTTTACTTAGATTTAAAATTCTATGTCTTTCAACAAATTTATTATAATTTTTAGGGATGACATTCTCTAACCTTAAATATAAAAACAATAAAGAGCTTTTTATCACCATTTTATTATTTCTCTTTTTCTCATTTTTTAATAAAATTGTATTAATAAAAAAATTTATATTAATTTTAATAAAGTTATATTAACAAAAAAAAAAATAAAAAATAGAGAGTATTGTTAAAATGCACACAATTTTAAAAATAAATTAAAATGAAATATTGAATTTTTTATAATATAGTAGGGAGTGATTTAAAACAGATATAGCTGTCCATCTTCGTTAAACAAGGATGAGTGATTTTTTTGTCATTTTTACCCTGAAATCACCATCTACACTTTTTCTATCAATTTATTTCTAAAATAAATGATCATTTCATATAGATTCAGGTTTATTTTGATTGTTTATTTTACGTGATTTCATCTTCTTATTGCGATATTTGGTCTTGTTGTGGCGTTTTATTTTTGTGTAGACAATTTAGACAAGCAAAACATATTTAATCTGATAGTAATATCAAATCAAATTATGATCATCCAAATATTGCAGAACTGAAATCATATATATTTTAGCTATTATAGCATTTTTAAATGCATAGACATTGAGCTATTAAACTGAATGTCGTGAATATTTTTATTATTTCATTTTTTTATGATTGTAAGCGAATTTATATCTATAAATATATTGCCAATTCAAATTAATAAAATTATTTTGAAAAAAAAACAAATAAGTCAAATATGATAAAAAAAATGCCAACCAAATTATTTAGGAATTAATTCATATTCATTACATTAGATTAAGTTACAATTCGTTTTCCTATCATAATTCGGAACTTAGTGTACACTCTATAACGAAATGTATGATAACAACTCCAAATTTAATTTAAAATAATTAAGATAGTTTTAACTCGTAAATAAATGTTATCAGAATGAGAATTTTCCCAAGAGGCGTAGAATCAAGTTGAATTCCACTCCAAACAGCTACCAGCCTACAGGCGTTCCTGTCTCCTTCATCATTGTTGCAATTCAACTTCACATAAAATTGCTATTTAAAAAAGATAAACAGATAAATAAAGACTGGATCCAAAAAGTTTCACAATTGCACGTGACCCATTTACCACGTGCCTCTCCTTGTCCTAATCTCATCCGCTGCTCCTCCTCCCCTCCCTAACCATCTTCACAATCTAAACTAATATATTATCAACACTAAAATATTCCTTATCCTATTAATTATACACCTCCTTATTATTATCTCTATGTCGCCGCTTTAAGCGCAAGCGAACCGTTCGCACCACCCATATTCTAACAATCCAGCGGCTCAGCCTTCACTGGTTGCTGCAACTGCAACTGCGTATCATTCTCCGCCGTCATGTCTTCCCTTTCCCTTCCCCTCTTCATACCAATCGCTACACCGAACAGCCTTGCACTTGCCTCTTCCTCTTCACCGGAAAATTGCTTTTCCGGCAGCAAGTCCAGGGGCTTCACCCCTCGACAGCTCCTGCCCTCCGATGACTGAGAACCACCGTCCGATTGTGTACTCGCGTAGTTGGACACCAAACTAAATATGTTATTGCAAAGATTCTTCATTCCTGTCAATTCTTTTGTGAGCTGCACGTTCTCTTTCTTCAATCTCTCATTCTCATCCACAAGCTCTGCCGAAGGTCCACTAGCTTGAGCTACTCTTGATGGCGACGAGTTGTTCGAAATCACTTGTTCGTCTCCGGAATTTGACGGAGATATTATAGGTATCGCCGCTGGAATTGCCGCGGCCACTACATTCACCGGACTTGGTTGCGCTGCCGCCGCTTGCGTCGAAATTTTCCTTCTCTGTATATCCAATAAAAGCCTTTTCTCGCCTCTCCGGAAACCGTCGTTGGAGAATTCCCATTGATCAGGAACCACCTTTCTAAATCCCTGCAAAATAAAAACGAGAACAAAAAATGATACTCTGAGAAGATAAAAACAGAACCTTCCGAATTAAAAGCGGGCTTGGATTTAACACATACATAAGTATTCAATTGACGGACAAAGCTCGAAAAGTTATTGTGCTTGAAATACTTGGGGAGCAAATCTCTGGCGAAAACTGTAGGGTTCCACACGATGAAGGTAGATCCGTCGTCGTTCCATGAAATCACATCATCTATGGTATTATCATCCACAAGCTGATAAGTCTTTGTCAGAAACGGCGTTGGGATGGATCTCTGAGAATCTCCGGCAGTCCCCTCTCCGTTCTGCTCCCCAGGTGGCGGAGCCATCGCCGCTTTAAAAGAAAACTCTATATATGCTGCGGAGAATTGAAGAGAAAGCAGGGGTGGCAGATTGAGAGGGAGGATTTGATGGGGTAATTCTAGAAGGTTCGCATAAACAATTAAGGAACGGACCAGAAGAGAGAGAAAATATGATAACGATTAACGAAGAAAACAAAGGAAGAAGGGTTGGAAGGATGAGAAAATAAAGAAACGACGAGAAGCTGCATTACGTCTCTTCGAGAAACTTCCCTTTTTCACTACTTTTACAGAAGGTAACCAGTGAATTTCTCGTTACTTTTTTATTCAATATATATATTTCATTTATGCATATCATAAATTATTAAATCAAAAAATTAACAATTAATTAGGCATTGCAAAAATGAAAAATTAAAATTCATTGACGAATAGTTGAGAAACAAAGCAGATTAAAAAGCTAATTTGCAATTAAAAATAATCATAACCTAAATTTATGACCTTCCATTTCAAATTAATTATCTTTTTTTTCAAATAAATTTTTTTTAATTATTTATCACTTTTATATATTCAGTACAATATTAATTATTTCTTTACTATTTTATTTTTGTATTAACTTTACATATATTAATTAGTTTTACAAGATATTTAAACTCATTTAGTATATTAATTAGATGAATAATTTAGTTCTATTTAGCTTTTTTTTCTTTATAATTAAGTCTATTAAATATTTTTTTAATCCAAATAAAATACTAAAAAGAGATAATTAGTATGAAATGGAAGAAGTATATATATTTTTTCGTTACAAAGTTAAATAAGTCGTGAATTATGCTATCACTCTGCATACACTATAAAATATTAAATTTTTATTAATATTTCCAATTTTCACAAATAACATTACCAATCAAACCACATCTCAATTAACTTGCATAATTTTTTTTTTTGTCTCATTACAGCATATAATTTTCATTGGACAAAACGATTAACCGAATCTAAACATATTTGTTGTTTGACCGAAGTATGTAATGGTTCAGAATCCCTAGAAAATAGTTAGAGATCCAAATAATTTTGGATCAATGAACAAACTATAAGTTCAATGCGCCTTAAGAACTTGCTGTTTCCCTAAATAGATTTGAACACAGTGATTACTAAATATGAAATCTTGATATGAACTCAGGAATGCAACTTTAACAAATCTGACTATTGCGTTAAGGAAATATTGAATAATTGTTTAAAGTTTAATCAGTTTTCTTTAATTGAAAATTGGGTTTATCATTTTGTAATTATATTCATGTTGATATTAATAATATTTTAGTTATAAATTAGATTATGATGTCTCAAATTATATTTGGTTTTCCAATTTACAGTCAAATCCTCTGTACAAAAAATAAGAAGATTGGTCACTATTATTGCCTATCTTTGGTTAAAGGTTAATATAATCTAAATTAAAAATAAAAATAAAATCATATTAACAACCTGCCAAAGAAAAAAAGCTTTACAATAAACACAATGGAACAATAATATATGGGGAAATTTAATAAAGCATAACCCAACCTCAAATCAGGTTTATCTGTCGATGCTAAGATCTATTGGAAGGAGCCAAGGCGTGAGAACGTCCAAATAGGAAGATTGTAAGGATTTTGGTCCCCAATATTAGGATTCAAAGATACCCAGCTAGTTGGAAATTTGACAACCTTATGCACATTCTTTTGTTTTATCCAATTTATGGATTAACAAGAAACATTTTAATAAACTTTTTTCTTATTTCTTTCTCAACCCACCATCTTCTTTTTTATTCTTTAAATAAAAAAGGGTAATTTTTTGCTTTTATTAGCATGAAATCACATCTTTACAATTTTTCTTTATCAATTTATTTTTTATAATAAGTGATTATTCACATAAATCTATATTTTTATTATTTTTTTGTGATTTTATCGTCTTGTTGCAAGATTTAGTTTTATCTTCTTATTACGATGTTTTGTTTCCGTCGTTTTGTTGCAATGTTTTTGCATGTAAGCAATTCAGATGGACAGTATATTTGATCCAATAAAGATATAACATATCATACGATAATCGTCAATATGCTACAGAACTAGAATCATAAGTTTTCTAATCACTATAATATTATTAAATTTGTAGACCTTCAGCTAATTTATTATACTATTAACTTGAATGTTGAATTTTTTTACTGTTACATAATCATTTTAATCGGATTTATATCTATTTGTATCAATTTATTGTTAATTTAAATCAATGAAATTATTTTCTTTGTAAAAAAAAAAAAGAAGAAACATTTTGAATTTAATAAAAATTTATATATACATATATATATATATATCAAAATTATACAGAGTGAGGAAAATAACATTTGCTTTGTAATTATGTGACAATGACCCTTTCCAATCCAAATCCCATAACTGTCAAGGATAAAACCAATAGGCATACCCATGAATATATGTCATATCACACTTTTGTTTTAGCAATTTGGGTTATCAAATAGTTACCCATATGAATATTAACACTAGCTTAATTGTTATTTATAATACTTTTTTTTTTTTTTGTTATTCATATAATTACAAATAACTTATTGATGTGAAAAATTTAATTTTTTATAATTAAAAAAATAAGATGAAATTAACCATCAGGCTATCAGCTCAACTGATGAAAATCAATGCCCTGTTATGTCCCTTAACAACTATCGGTTACTGGCATTCTCATCTTACCAAATACCCAACAAATTAAACCAAATTCCCGCTTACTTTCTTACTAATTTATCGCTAATCCAAAGATTGCCGCTTGTAAGTTATAATCCCGTTTGCCTTTGCTATCTCGGGGCAGAATCAGAGGGCTACTAAATTTATCGCTACAAAAGAAGCCACACTGAGCTTTTTTCGGCAATAAACTAGTAGTTAGAAGAAGGATAAATTTCAGCTAAATGGCATCCAAAAGGCAAGTAGTTTGGTCATCCAACAAGATAGTCCACTAACCAAAAGAGAAATCAACATGGAAGCAATCATCCAGCAAATTTTATATGTATGATTGCTTAAAGATAATGAGTTTGGCCCACTCAAAAGATATACCTTGTTTCTTCTCTCCTATGTACCAAATAAAGAAAAGAAGGTACCTGTACCTCTCTTCAGCTCTTGGCAAAATTGCTGAACACTAGAGCAAGAGAGGAGAAACCCAGCCCTCTGCCTTGATAATGTATATGAAAGTGCACGGCTGAAGAAATTCTTTAGTAAATGTTCGAGCCACTTCTGCTCTCTCAATATAAATCAATTAAACATAAATATTACTAAACTTCCGTTCGTGTTGAAGAGAAAGTATCAAGTGATCGCCGTGAAAAGCCATTAATTACATGAGTATCTGAGCTTCCTATAGAACTATATAATTCCATTGTACTGTCCTTAGCATTTTCCAGGACAGGTACCAAACTTCAGGCAGACTTATGCCCTTCCACAAAATAAAGTTGTACCAAGGAATTTTTTGGATAAGCAAACATGGACTACTACAAAGAAACTGATTATATTATCGGACTAGTGGGTGTGGTGATGGGGTAGAGCAGGTTCTGCTTTTCCCATCTCCAACTTTTCAGGAAATCAGTATGGGGAGAAGAAGCTGCCATCCCTCAGGAAAATGTAGAAATGATTAATCAACTCGATAAGGAAACTTTTTCCATACCCTTATTGAACAGCCAACGATAAAAACGATATAAAACAATCAGAGCCATAAATAGCTTAAATGCAATGTGAACATCAGCACAAACATTCAATTAAGGGGGTCACAATTTCTGATCAAAAATTTCCATCCTGTCCTTCCTTGGAACAAGATAATGGTGCATTACATCTATATGTGCATGAACCTATGGACATTTGAGAAATATTATAATTAAACTGCACGCATGAGATTTGGTAGCACATGCTGACAACAGGCATCCTTGTAAGGATAACCATACCATAAGTAAAGTGTAATTGTGGAACACATACCCAAGAACAAAAGTAGTTTTGCAATAAGTTTCCATAATTACTGAGTGCTCTTTAAGAAAATTGTGATTATATACGAACTACTAGACACATTTCCATCAGAAAATTCTCAGAAGGGCATATCAGTAGTTCTAATATGTAAAATTAGTGAAAACATATTAACAAAGTGTTATGATCTCACTTGCAAGGTATGAGATTTGAATCCTACATCAGAAAACTAAGAAAATGATGTGGGGTTTATATAGACTTAGGGCTCTCTAACCTCTTGAGCTAGCTTTTGGGGTGTGGTTCTCCCTAAGTTCATATCACAGAGTTATTTGCTGAATAGTCATATCAATTGTCACCACTTTAAACGAGAATATCCCCAATATGATGTCATAGAGAAAGAAATGAATTTCAATTATTAAGCAAAAACAGCCAGTCATAATTGACGTTGCTAAAGTCAATTGCGCATGATGAAACAAATATGAAGTATTCCAAAAATTACCAAAGAAATTTCAACTTCAAGTTCAACCCATTTTGGGAACTCTGGCATGCATAAATAAATTCATTTAAGATATCAGCTTCTATAACTTGCATTTCTAAGGTCAATCACTTATACAAGTTTTATTCTTTGTTTCCAACAGAAGCACAGTTAACAAAAAAAAATGAAGAAAGAAAGCTTTATAGAATTATCAATGGGGGGTAAAGTGAATTAATGGTACCAAAATTTTTGCATATGTATCAAATCTGTACCAAAACTTTGGAGTTAGTTTCAGATCATGGTACCAAATACTTTTTCAATTGATTTATGTTGATGTGGACGCCGAATTTGTTAATGTGGATACTGGAAAAATTTTAGGTACCATAATCTAAAACTCAATTTAAAACTTTGATACCGATTTGATACAAAATAAAGTTTTGGTACTAATTTGATACAGATACAAAAGTTTTGATACCAAAAAAATATTTTACCCTATCAATGGGACGTGATGGAAAGTTGATTCTTTAGCTTAGGTGAGAACAAACACTGAAATAGTTAGAAGCAGCAGCCATATCAAAAATTCTGTACAGCGGATAGTACTCTTATTCTCCTACCATGCTGATAAATTATCCAAAACACTTAAAGAACAGGTCACTTATAAGCACTAGAAATCTAGTTAGGCATGGGTTACAACCTAAAAAAGATAGATTTCAATCTTAAAATATAACCTTCTTGTGGATCGGGAATTTTAGAACTCTTTCTTTCATCTTCATATTTACAACAAAAACACAGACGAAGTAAACAACAAGACATCTGATAATAGTTAATGTTCCTCCATGTACTGACTAAATCAATTCACTTGAGTAATAGTACATTAAAAAGAAAAAGGGCGTCCACTCATAATTAGACAAAAAAATTAAGCTCAGTCCCTCGTACTGAAAACTGCAAGAAAAGTTCAAAGCCAATCAAGAAACATACAAAATGCCACGGCGGTACAAGAATAGGGTAGCTGAGGTGAAAACTGCTGACACAAAAATAACCCACCAGGCCAGAAACAAGGACCTTTCCTTCATAAAAGCACTACAAGGAAGTAAACTGCATAACAATTGGAAATTTTTGAACGAGTTATCATCAATCTGAGATAAGCCAAGGAAGAGAAGTACCAGGATAGGTGGTGCAAAAAACTGCAAAACCGCAAGACACAAGTAGTGATTGTGAAGGAAAACTTTGGCTCGACTAAAATCCAAATCAGGAACTTTGCTTGCATGCAACCGCTGGTACCAAGACAACAATGCTTCATTCAAATACATTTGCAAGTTTGGGCGTACAGCCAGAATTAGGACAGCCCCCGAGAGCAACAAGCACCAGAGCCTAAATTTTCTGAAGTCTGATTGTGTAAAACCCACATTACCAACGAACTTCTCAGCATCTCCGACAATGTTACTTGAATTTGAATAAGTTCCTTCACTATAATTAGCACCTTTGTTGATAAAAATATCAGTTAATGGATTAATCCAAAGCAATGCTGTGAAAAAGACCAACAAAAAGTTGGCATAGAGGATCATTCTAGCAAACCATCCACAGGAAATTATTGCCAAATTGGAACGCAGCTGATCGGTCCCAAGCCAAAATGCTCGAGCAGTTTTCCCAGCGGGCATGTACAGAAACCCCGCGAGAAGCCCCATCGAAAGTACAATAAAGACCCTTCCGTATCCATCAATTGAACCAAAATCAAAATCAAACACTGAATGAGCAACTCCAGAACAAATCATCAGCCCAAAAAAGAGCCCCAAAATCCCAAAAAGCACACTCAATTGTTTTTCAGACCTCTTGGAAGCAGATTGTTCAAAGGATACTTTCGCTAATGATACAAATAATTTGCATAAACTACCAAATCCTAAAATAACTGGAACTATAGACCCTTTCGCCAAAATCCCATCTTTTTCAACCACATCCAAATATTTATAAAGCAACAGGGAAGAAATAGCAATAGATGAGTATATAAACGAATACCAATAATCATTGAAGTAGAGCCGAGATTGAAGATGACTCTCATCGAGCTTCAACCTAAAGATCTGAGCATTATTTTCATCGAACTCGAACTTCTCCTTGGATTTATTTCTCCTTTTAAAGTCAGAACTAGACTTTGATGATAAATTCTGATAGCCTTCGAGGCCAGAATCAGAGGTGGAGGGTCTTCTAATGGCAGCTTTGACACCATTTTGTTGGCCAAGATTTTCGGGGTGGATATAAGTGTGGAGGCCTTGAAGGAATAAGATGGGAATCTTGAGGAAGATGAGGAGAAGAGTGAGTGACAAAGAGAGTGAGATTTGGAGGATTACATTGCTGTAAGTTAGAAAGAATTGAAGCATAGTTATGGCTAAAATGGAGCTTCTCAAGAGACTGATTCGTTGGGATCTCAGGAATTTCAGTAATGGTGAAAGGGTTTCTCTCTAGGCTGAAGAGGTTGGATGCTCATTCCCAATTTCCTGCTTGGATAGTGGGCTCTATCTGCTCCATTGCTTCAACTTCAAGTCCATGCCAATTGTCACGGGTCATTACTTTTTCCAAAAGCGCGCTCAAAGAGGTGTACAGCGCATTCGCTTATATATCCGAGATATTCCTCAGATCCATCCAATGTGGGACATAACAGCTCCTACGACCAATTCGTGACGCTTTCGTTACGGGTGGCCCACCGGAGGGCCCACCTTTAGGCAAATCCGGAATAGACTCTGATACCATTTGTCACGGGGTCATTACTCTCTCCCCCAAAAGCGCGCTCAAAGGGATGTGCAGCACACCTTCTTATATGCCCAGGACATCCTCATATTCATCCGATGTGGGACGTAATACAATGTATGGATCCGCCAAAAATTTTTGAGAAAATTACCCACTAAAAAATTTTTTTAAGAAAAATTCCAAGGTGTGGAACACAGGATGATGTGTCTTTTCTCTATGAGTTTTGAATTGGCTGATGACGTGGCATATAATTTTTATTTTCTTAAATTCATTGGTCAATGATTTTTAAAGAAAAAAAAAAGCTGAATAATAATATATATGTACTATATAACACTGATATATAGTATTCATTTCATGCTATAATTCATTTCATTAAGAAACAAGATATGGTTGATAAAATTTCATATCTAATAATTATACAATTCAATTCAAATTAATATAAAATTATTTTAGTTGAATTAGAAATTTCAAATTAAAATTCTGAATATATTACTATTTTAAAATTATTAAATGAGTATTTTATCAATTCTTTAGAATTTTATTTGGTACCATCAAACTAATACCAAATTAAAAAAAATGCCAAAACTAATTATACAATTCAATGAAAAGACTTAGATTTAACAAAATCTTAAAGAAATAAATACCACGCAGCGGGCCTTGGATTGCTCCAATAACTAGTATTAGGGGCTGATGCTCTATGGAGCAATTGGGATACTTGCCCACATGCTCCAAAATATCCTTTTTAATACTTTAAAATTTTTTAATATCCTTTTTATTCCCGATAAAAACTTTTTATTTTGCCCCTACTAAAATTAAAAATCAAATTTAATTATATACATTTTATGGTGTAAGTTATTTAAAGAAATATAAAAAGAATAGATTACCTTTGATCTTTAATTAATATATTTTTAATTAATAATAAATAAATAAATAATTAATTTCTATCGCCACTCATATCAACCAACAGGGGTAGATGCACTTGAGAGACAATGGAAACACTTATCTTCGTTGACAAATCAAAATTTGAAAGCGACCATATATAATACATTTCTTGCCCTACTCTAAAATTTTTGTTTGCCCCCATATATTTAATATATCAAATATTTTATTCAATTAACTAAATTTGACCAATCAATAATCATTAATTTACTTACTAATATAATTTTTAGTAAAATAAAAGAAAATAAAATAAAAAAGTTATACGTATATCTATAAATAAGAAAAGAAAAGGAGACTTAAAGTGTTAAACAAGTTATGATACTACAAATATTCATTTAATGCAAGTATAAAACTTTTTCTTTTTTCTTAATAAAGAAAAAAATTCCTTTTTCAAAAACAAAACGATAAACATATTTCAAGCCATTTTTCTTTTAAAAAACAAAATTACAATATTTTATTTCAAATTTTAGTCCAAATATTCAATCAATTTAAAGTTATATAGAAAAACAAGATAAAGAGGTTAGTAAATACATATTATTATAGTTTATTACACATTTGATTTTTATCTTTTTTTTAATTTCATAGTATTTTTGTTTTAATTTTTTCAAGTGGTAGTATTGATTAACAAATACATGAATTTAAATTTGATTTCTAATCCTATAATCTACAAAATAAAATTTGATGTTGGTTCAAAATAATTTTATTTTTTAGTAGTGGTTTTGATTAATAGATACATGAATTTAGAATTAATTTTATTGTTTTCAACATGATTCAACTTTAGGCTGTAAGTGTAAATTTAAATGAAAATATTCATATGCTAAATGATTTAGGAAGCTTATCATTATTTCATAGTCTTGAAATTGAAATTATTGACAAGCAAATGATTAAAAAATAATAATAAAAATTTCTATCAAATATTAATTGGAAAGTTTTTAGTTTTTTTATTAATTAATTGTTCAGTCTAAATATAAAATTACAAAATTGTTACTCTATTTATATGAACAATAATTATTAATAAATGCATATAATTGTATTTATTAGTTTTTCTTTATTTAAAATTATAATTGACAATAATGACTGATTAAATTTTGTATCAATTTTTTTTATCAAATAAAAGTATTAGTAGAAAAATTCCCTAAAAATAAAGATGCTACTGTCAAATTTGGTGAATCTAACTCTTCGAAAAAATCTCATTTATAAATCAATTTTCCTTCGGATCTTAGATTAAAAAAATTTTCATATTATAAATGATCATAATAATTTTCTTCTAAAATTTATTAGAAATATATATTTTATTATTAAAAATTATTCTATAAATAAAAATCTGCCTCTATTGAAATTAGTTGACTAGCTTACAAACACACATGGGAGTATGTCATTAGGGCATTAAACAACTTTTATATACGCTGATGGGTGTGCAAATCTTTCACATTTTGACTTGAAAGACGAGAAGATTGCATGTCTTTGTTTATCCTCCGAGGCCAATAATGGAGTTGATGATGAAGTATACATATGGTGATTAATTAGCTAGTGAGCTGTCATGATATTTTATATAGTATATTTACTATTTACGCTACTTCCTCTGCCTGATTTCACATGCATGCTAACCCCACCTTTTTTGTGGTGATAAACACCTTAGAAGATAGGATATGGATATAGTCACAAGAATATAACAATGTGAGATACAAAACGGTAAATTTCAAAAAATTAAGATATAGATACAACACAAAAAAATAATTATTTTTATAAATATTATCTTTAAAAAACAATGGAGGTAAATAAAAAAAAATTGTTCCAATATAGTCTTTATAAATATTCAATTAAATAATCTCATTTCAACATCTACCAAATTTTCTCTACCCAAGGTGATCTCATTCCATATTCAATCTATTCACAATCCACTCAATCATTCCAATCAAACACAAAGCGACGTTGAGAAAGGAAAAAGGAAAATACAGGCAAAATCCACATCTCAAATCTCTGACAAATAAGAACCAATTGAGAGACAAAATCACATACAAATATTGTAACACCTCTTACTCCACTTTAAATTAGCAAGATAAGTGGGCATTACTTATTTATATAACTTTTTTTTTTTTACTATTTCCATTTCTATTATTCTTTTTTTTTTCCTTACAAAAATATTTAAATGTCCAAATAAATAATTCACACACACAAAAAATTATTATGACATTTTATGATAAAACATATATTTACAGTATTATTAATATCATAGTATTTACGTTTCACACCCCAATATATATTCTACATGGTAGAAAATCGTTAATTGAATTACAAAGTTTTTTTTTAATATACCAAAAATCACTTAGGACTCTAAGTTGTTTTGCGTCTGGATTTCTTTCTTCTTTTAATAGCTACCCAAAATATATCAAGTCTTTTGGACCTATGCGAGAAAATCACCTGCACTAAACTACTAGCTTAGTAGTGCTTCATACGATAAAAATCATATATACGTTGCATATATATGTGTTATACATGCCACAATAGTAATACCAAAAGCCACAAATAACATTCAACATATATTCACAATTTAAATATTCCATATAAATTTAATTTTCAGGAATGCAAATTCATGCTTTTATTAACTTTATTCATATCATTGTCTTTTTTTTCCATATTATTTTTAGTCAAGCTCATATCACATGTGTCCGAATATGTTAAAAAGAATATAGGGATTGTCATTCCCGACCTTTTAAAGTATTGTCATCACCAACTTTTTATTTATTTGCCATTACCAGCCTTTTCAATTTTGTCATTTATTGCGTGCATTTTCTTTTCCCCTTTTTATCATACCAAACTATCCTATGTTTTAATTCAAGACTAGGTGTATTTGAGTTTCGACATATTTTCTTTTTATTATTTCTAAATTATTAATATTATATATATATATATGAATATAAAATGTCCATAAGTACAAGTGAACTCAAAATTACCAACAATCAATCTAGACAAATTATGCCACATAAAGAATACCACAATACAAATTTCATTCCTATGGCAAATTCCAGCTCTGGGCTTGTGCCCCAATTTTGGCTCATATCTACTAGGATTCACACTTGATGGTCTTTTACGAATATTTGTCTTATTGTCTTAGCTTTAATTTTCAATAAAAATTACTGGAATCCGATTTTTTTACTAAAAGTTATGGCCAAAATACCGAGTGGGGTTCCAACAAATTTTGCCCAATATTTTAGTGGTAATCTTAAGTCCGAGATTTTGTAACTGATTTTTAACCTAGATGGAAGCTGAATTTCAATTCATGTTCTCTATAATATTTTAAATACTATGTGTTAGCTATCATTTCCAATTAGTTTCATATCAATCTAATTAGCACAACCTAAGTTATGGTCAACTTTACCAAGGTTGTTCCACTATAAGTGCAACAGGGCACTTATAGGATTCCTTGCAACTTAACTAATTCCATACCCTAGGTAATCAAGCTTATACCCAAAATCTTTATATTACATATAAATTCATAAAATTCAATATTTCACACTAATTTACCACAAAATACTATTGATAAATAATTTTCACATATAGCATTTCAAGTCACATGCATAACATACATTTTACACAAATTCACAATTTATGGCGTGCAAGATTTTTATCCAAGAAGCACTTACCTATACAGCCCCAAATCTTTTTCTTTTTCTTCCTTTTCTTGTCTTGCTAGGTAGCATTTTCCTTATCTTTATCTACCTCTTGGTAGCTACTTGTTTGGCCTTAACAAAAAGAAAATAATATGTCACTAAATAACATATTCAACCATTGTTTATGCATAAATAATATATTGTGTTCCTAATGATCATCTACCCTTTTCCATAACTATATTTCTTCCTCTTATAATGTCCACAATTTAGGGCCTAGAAATAATGCGGATTTTGAGGGGTATTTTAGTAATTAAAGCTAACCAATGCTCCTGTAGCCTTTATGGATATGATGAATAGGATTTTTAGGCCGTATCTGGACCAACTTGTAGTTATCTTCATAGATGACATTCTAGTGTATTCTAAGACATTGGAAGATAGCATAATTAACATTTAAGGATTATTCTACATATTTTAAAGGAACATTAGTTGTATGCCAAACTCTCCAAATGTGAGTTTTGTTTGGATAAGGTGGCCTTTCTGGTCACATTATTTCTGCAGATGGTATTAGAATAGATCCTAGCAAGATTGAGGTAGTTATGAGTTGGAAGCCTCCCAAGAATGTGATAGAGATTAGGAATTTTCTCAAGCTAGCTGGTTATTACAGGAGTTTTGTTAAAGGCTTTTCCATGTTAGCTTTTCCATTGACTAGGCTACTGAGAAAAGATGTCAAGTTTGAATGGAACGAGAAATGTCAAGCCAGTTTTGACATATTGAAAAAAGATGCTAACAAAGGCTCCAGTTTTGACACAGCCTATTCCAGATAAAGATTATATGGTTTACAGTAATGCTTCGTATAATGGATTGGGTTGTGTGCTAATGCAAAAGGGTAAAGTAGTTGTTTATACTTCTAGGCAGTTGAAGACTCATAAGAAGAATTACCCCACTCACAATTTAGAGTTGGCATTTATAGTCTTTGCTTTAAAGATATGGCGTCACTATTTGTATAGGGAAAAGTGTTATATCTATACTAATCACAAGAGTCTCAAGTACTTACCTACTCAGAGGGATTTGAATTTGAGGCAAAGACAGTGGTTAGAATTGATCAAGGGCTACAACTATATGATAAACTATCATCTAGGTAAGGCCAATATGGTGGCCGATGCCTTGAGTAGAAAGATGGTTAACGAGTTACACATCAGACCTACACTTGATCAGGAAATTAGAGATGCTCAGAGATAATATGGTCAATTGATTAAGATTGTCGATGTGGTCTCTAAGAGGGAGAGACTCGAATATTTAGTTCAATCGGATGGTACAGTGTACTTTCAGGGCCGGTTAATTGTGCCTATTGATGGTTTGAGATAGAGGATACTTCAGGAGGCTTATAAGACCAAGTATTCGATGCATCCAGGCAGTAATAAGATGTACCAAGACCTCAAAGGTAAATTTTGGTGGTCATGTATGAAAAAAGATATCACCCAGTATACTACCAAATGTTTGACTTGTCAGCAAGTCAAGGCGGAATATCAAGTATCGTCAGGGAAAAAGCAAAGACTTCCATTTGTAGAATGATACATTGATGTTAAAGTCACGCCTATGTGTTCCAGACATTGAAAACTTGCTCTAAGAAATACCGGAAGAGGCACATAATGCACCGTATGCAATGCACCCAAGGTTGACAAAGATGTATCACAGTTTAAGACCTCATTATCGGTGGCCAAGGATGAAGAAAGATGTAGCAGAATATGTGTTGAAATGCCTAACATGTCAACAAATTAAAGTGGAACATCAAGCTCCAGCAGGTAAACTACATCCATTAGCAGTGCCA
>CATIWF010061350.1:0-30398 GCA_949630135.1 Balakata baccata
GCAATCAGAAGGACCATAGGCAGTACACAATTGAATTTTTATTGAATCTGCAGTTCTGAATTTTTAGCTATTCTAATTTTTGTTGGCCTGATGCTCCAACTGTAGTGATGTATAGTTGTTTTAAACTATGGTCTTTCATGTCTCTTATGTTTCTCGGCCAGGCATACTTTTTTGAAGTTTGCCTCTATTTATTTTATAGGCTGAAGCAAAACTTATTTCTACAATTGTCACATTTTTCAAGCAGATTGGAATCGCTGCATCAGATGTTGGATTCAACGTTTCTAGTCGAAAGGTATTGCATTTTTCCTTTAAAGGAATATGAAATAAAGGTTTAATGTGATGACGTTTATATGTTAAGTTTTCTCTCTATTGATATTGATTTTTGATGTTTTATTTAAACTATTTAATAGTTCTCATACAAATGAAATAGGGTTGTCCAGTTGCATGAGGCTTCACACATTATGGGCTTTAGGGTGAGTAAAATGTATTTTTCTTATCGGGTTCCCGTAAAAGGATATGGTTTAATTTAGTCTTGCTCTAAAAAGAATAAAGCTCTTACCTGTTGCCTATAATCCTAAGCCTACAATTAAAATTAAAATCACTTCCCCATAAGTTATATCTCATTATAACTTATAATAACCCTCAGAATATTATAAGCTAATTATTATAAAAAGTTGAAGGAAAAGCTGTTAATTGCAAGATTTTGGATACAAAATAAGAAATCAATCAGAATTTTGTATGTTAGTATCCAAAAAGTGTCTTCTGTGGCACTTGTTAATGCAGCTCTAGTTATAAATTGATTATATTAACTTCCATTTGTTGCTTTTAACAAATTTTATGTCAATGTATTATCAAGTCATATATACCACAAGTTGGACTCAATATCTAATACTAAATTAGGTAAAAGGAAGTGGTTCTGTTCTAAATTTTAAAAATTTGAAAAAATTTTGAAGGTCAAGAAATTGGTGTATTTTTTTAAGGGCAATATGTTTATTTTAGTCGATTAGATGTATTTGGTCATATCTCTACATGCATTGGTGAGAGTAGACAATATACATATTTTATTTTCCTAAATTCAACACTAAAATAACAAATTCTTCCCAATTATCTACTACATAAATTAATTAGTCCATTAATATAATAATAATTAATGATATACTAATAATTAATAATAGTTAATTAGTTATTTTAAAAACTAATTAGTCCATCTATTCAAATATGATATATTGTTATTATTTTTAATGTGTTTTATCTATGTTTGATTTGATTTGTAGGTTTTTTGAAAAAGAACCATATAATCAAGAAGAAATTGATGAAATTCGGCATTTGTGGTCCGATTACTTTATAAGAAAATGGAAATAAATACAATACTATATAATCTTGTGTTGTTGAAAAGTAGAGATTGTTGAAAATTTTTTAGATATTAATTGAACATTTGAGATTGTCAAATATTTGAGACTTGTGTATATAGTTTTTGCATATATATAATATGTATTAACTAGCTTTGTATGGTTTTGTTAGATGTGTATTTGAGATGATTCCCATTGAGACTCGAAGCATTTATATATAATTATGTGCATATGGTGATTGAAATATATTTGTAATTTTTTTTAAAAAATAACTATAGGTAGCAGTTGTTAATAAATAACCGCTGCATATGATAGATGATATGTATCGGTTGTTCAAAAAAAACCATTGCATATAATCTATCATATGCAGTGGTTTGACAACAGCTACATAAAGCCCTAGATCATATATGACCCTTTCAATTGCAACGCTAAAAAACCGCCGCATATGATACTGTTTATTCTTTCGCTTAAGATAATTAATTAAAAATCTATTACAAAATACTTTTTACCCCTGATCAATTCAATAAAATTATTGACAAAGAATCATGGCAGAAAATACATTATTCAATAATATAACATCTTTTATGGTCATATATATCATAATCCTACCAATTACGAGCACAATGTGGTAATGCAGCAAGATTAGTCAACACTTACTTTATTATCAAATTTTATGTGTTGATTTTCTTATCAGTCAATAATTTCTTATTTTTATTCAACACAAGTATGCATAAAAAATTATTTATGATTTCAAATGAAGTCTATATATATCTTAAAAGCTTTATATCGCAATATACTTTGTATCACAAGACATACAACTAACGGTATAAAATTTAATTGTCTTAGCCTTTGCTTAATATGACATTAATCTTAAGACTTTGAAACTATTAGATCTAAAATATAGATAACACATAATATCTTTTAATGAAGATATAACTTTACATATTTTCTCATAAAAATATAGCATCAAATATTTTTCAATGAAAATATGCCAACAAATATTTTCCAATGAAAATATATAGTTGTATTGATGATAAACAATTCTATAATGTACTTTGTACCAATGCATGAAGTATAAAACAAAATACATAAAGCAATATGAAAGTTTGCCACTAATCCAAGGTATTAAAAATGACTTTAGACTTATACTGATAATATGTTTCAGATAAATATTGGGTCGAAGTCCATTGATAAATGGATTAGCTATCATATCATCAATGCAGATATATTAATTCTTTCAATGTCAAATATTTGACTTCCATATATTTAAACCATGTGATATTCTTGTTATTTTTCACAAACAACACAGTAGGCAAATTATCACAATACAATCTTATAGGCCTGCAAATGGAATCAATAATTGACATTTCAGCGATGTGATTTCATAGCCAAATAACATGTATGGCTATACCATAACATGCTACAAACTTAGCCTATATTGTGGAAGATGAAACTAATGACAGTTTAACACTTTTCCAATATACAACAACAGACAACATAAAAAAATACTCTAATGTGGATTTTCAATCATCTAAGCAACCAATAAAATCTGAATTCGTATTGCTAGTTAGCTCAAGATTTTTTAACCATTTTATATGTCAAGATATAATCTTTAGTCTCCTTAAGGTATCTCAAAATGCTTTTAGCTGCATTCCAATGGTCCCAAAACTCTTTTAGCCACAGTCTAATGGTTCATTCTACGATTAGATTGATATTTACCTAGAATACCAACAACAAATGCAATATTCAGTCTAGTGCATATTTGAGCATACATCAAGCTACCTACTGCACTAGTATATGACACTACTTTCATTTATTCTCTCTCAACCTCATTCTTGGAAAACTGTGTCATGCTCAATATAACACCTTTGGCGATAGGCATGTTCCAAGACTTGCAATCGTACATGTTGAATTTTTTCAATATATATTCAATGTATGCTTTATGAGAGAGACCTAAAAGGTTTTGAGATCTACTTCTTTGGATTTCAATTTCAAGGACAAACGATGCTTCTCCAAAATCTTTATTATCAAAATGTTTAGACAACAACTGTTTTACTTCATGTAGTGTTTAAATCATTACTTGCAAGCAAAAAATTATCTACATACAATAGTAGAAAGATATATTTGCTCCCACTAATCTTGAGATATATGCTCCCACTAATCTTTAGATATGTGCATCTATCAACTTTACTTTCAACAAATCTTAAAGAGGTAATTACATCATCAAACTTTAGGTACCATTGTCGAGAAACTTGTTTCAAATCATAAATAGGTTTTTTAAGTCTACACACAAGATGGTCCATCTTCCTGAAATCCTTCCGGCTTTCATATAGACCTCTGCACTCAAATCTCTATTTATGAATGCAATTTTAACATCCATATAATGTAGCTCTAAGTCAAAATGAGCTACTAGTGCTATGATTACTATAAATGTATATTTTGATGATACATGAGATAAAGTTTCATTATAATCAATTCCACTTCTCTAAGTAAATTCCTTGACAATTAATTTGAATTTAAACCTCTCTACATTCCCTTTGAAGTCTTTTTCGGTCTTATAGACCCATTTACAATTGATAAATCTACAACTTTCATATAATTTAACAAGCTCCCACACATCATTACAATCCATAAATTGCATTTCATCTCTCATTACTATCCACCACAGATCTTATTGGGAACTAGAAACTGTATCTTCAAACGATGTTGAATCACATACATAACCAATGTCATAGTCACTCTCGCCTAAATAGACCGCATAATTAGGAGAAATAATAATTTTTCTTTCCCTAGTTGACCTCTTAAGAGGAACCTATGCAATTGCATCATGTAATGAGGAAGCTTGATTTAACTGTATAGACTCCTCATGTACTAGATTAATCATAGGTGTAAGACCCAACATTAAAATTACATGTAAAATATTATATATATCAAAATTTATTGCAAATACCATCGTTCTCCTCAACTCTTGTCCCATCATCTCCCCATTTAATTTTTGTTTTCACATTTTTCATAAGAGACATGAAGAATACTGATAGAAGGAGGAGAGAGAAACTAGAAAGTGTTGAGTTGTTATATCATGGATTTTAGTCCATGTAGCATTATGGACTAATGGCTCATCACACGTGTAAAAGGTGGTGACAAATTTATAAATAAAATAAACTTACACAGTTATCAAATACACAGTGACAATATTATAAATATTTGTCATCTGTTTGTAGATATGTTCTTAAGTTCATTGAGAAATATTCATTTGTTATAAAACTGTAAATTCATTATGAAAAAAAAAATGTTCATTAATTTATTAATAAAAATCCATTTGTTGTAAACTATAGGCTCATTATCAGTAAATTATAGCTTATAAATTATAGGTTCATTTGTTATAAACTGTAGACTCATTAGTAATAAAGTAAAATATTCATTAGCTATAAAATAAAAATTCATTAGTTTATTGAAACAAGTTAATTTGTTATAAAATTGTAGGTTCATTAGGAATAAAATAAATGTTCATTAGTTTATTAATAAAGATTCATTAGTTTATAGTAAATGTTCATTTCATTTTTTGTATATTTAATTTAATAAATATTATATTATTTTCTTGTTTTGATTTGGAGGTATGAATCTATTGAATTTGCTTCAAAGAAACTCAAAACGCAATAAAAAAAACATTTATTATAAACTGTGGGTTCATTAGGAATAAAATAAAGGTTCATCAATTTATTACTAAATATTCATTTCTTATATTAATAAAGGTTAATTTCATTTATGTGCATTTAATTTAATGGATATTATATTATTTTTTTGTATTTTGATCTATATATATGAATCTATTGAATTATCTTTAAAGAAATTCAAAACGCATCAAAGAATAAAGACAAATCGCACCACAAAACAACAAAATTGAGACAATTGTCAAAAATCTAAAAAACTATTTGTGAAAAAAGCTCTACAGTAGCTGGATTTGCATTATAACCTAAAACATCTTGACAACAAATGGGTTCCAAAGTAAACAAAATAAGAAAGATGAACACAGAGAGAAAACAACTTTGTGCATTATAATTCTCTCTGCTCATCTTTTTTTATACAATAATTGATGCAATATTCACAAAAGTGGAAAAAGACAACCTCTTATGTTTAAAGGTATTATTAAACTTAATAAGAAGTAGGAGAAAAATGTCGAAAAGTTTAAATATGAGGGTTATTGATAGATTATGGCGAGGTGATAAGGCAAAAGTTTGGGGGGTGATAGGATTATGATTTCTTTATAGCAAGAAATAGCAAAGAGAAAGAATTGGCAAAGTAGTAGGGAATGTTTAAAAAGGATAGAGTAACATGTTATATAATATTTGCAAGTGTTAAATGGAACTGATTCATAATACTAAATGGACCGGAGTATAAGATATAAGAGAAAACGATGCAGTTAGAACTTTTTACAAATAATTACTGTAATATGAGCAACTTTTCAAAATACCACAAATTAAGGGCTATTTAAACTTAATTACATTTTTGTCACAACCATATTTTTCCCTTGATCGTTCTATTTGCGATAATCCCACCCCCACATTAACCCTCAGTGTGCAAGATTTTAGGCTTCCTTTTTACACTTTATTTCCTTCCTCTTTGAAAAAAATTTGAACCTCACTTCCACCGTTTCATTTTTTTGATTGAGTTTAGGTCTTTTTTTTTTTCCATTTTTACTCCAAAAATCTTCAATTCTCATAGTATCGGAAGCAGCACCTACTTTGTAGAAACCATCTCTACTCTAAAGCCTCCAAATCCAGAAATTGTAGCTCTTCAACAACTATCAAGAAGCCTTGAATCTATATATTGACTCCAATTTTGACTTCTTCAGCAATGCTTTTCGTCTTTGTTTTAGTGTAGATTATGAAATCATGTTTGTTTTTTTATTACGACTTGTGGTTGGATTTGTTTGCAGCGACTGTGGTTGGATTTCGTTTTTGTCTTCTCTTTTTTTTACTCTTATTTTTTTACAATTCTAATTGTTGTACATGATTATTGTTTTTATAATATTTTTTATGCTTCTGATCTTGAATTTGGTGCATCGACATGTTTTTCTTATTAACAGTGCTTATGATGGTAGTAATGGAGGCAGTTGTGATAGGGAACTATGTCGGAAAGACAATGCCAGTTAATTAATTCATGTTCTTTTTTTCTTCTCTGATGCAATCACTTTTTATCCTCTTGCTTTCTTCAGTTTATGTTCTTTTATCTCTGCATATTGACATATTTTAATTACAATATGAATTCTTCTAGTTTTTTTTTTTTGGTCTAGAGAAATGAATTTTGAGACAATTTCTAGCATATATGATACTTTACCTACTCTTGAACTATGGTTATAAAATATTTTTGTGTAATTGTTTCGTTTAGGTGATTATGTTTCTGTTTCAATTAGTAGAAGTTTTAGTCATTTGAAATCCTGGATTTAATATATATATTAGGAAAAGATGATGGAAGTGGAGTTGGATTTGAGAGTGATATTGGTAAATAATAATAATAATAATAATAATAATAATAACTACTTTCATATAATTCACATATACTTTGTTATTTTTTATTTTTATTTCAAATTTAAATATAATTGAAAAATACAAGATTTGTCACTTTTTTATCAATTTTGAATTTTGAAATTGTAAAACATTTATTTATGTGTGCATATAACATACATATAATCTTTATATAACCAAGATATATAAATTAAGATAATATATTTGATAAACATGTTGTTATTTTAAAAATATAATTTCTGAATTTTTATATTTCATATGCTGTCAAGAAAAATTAGATAATAAATCTTCCATATACCTTACATAATATGTTTGCTGAGTTGCATTTTTTATAAACACCATGATATTTTTTTTATCTTTAATTCCCATCAATAATTAAATAATAAAAATAAATTAAACATATAACAAATATAACATAGCCAAATACAAATGGAATATTGAAATTTATAAATATAAAACAATTGTAAATTAAAATTGATAATTTAGAAGATAAAGAATTTAAAATTTTTTCTCAATAAAGAATTATAATTCCAAATAATCATATATTAGTAGGGAATAAACAATGAATTATACGTCTACTATCCAACCTTAATGGTTATAGTAAGAATGTTCGTATTAAAGTTTGTCTTACACATGTATGGAATTTTACAAATATCTACAATCCAAATGAACTATTAAAGTTTGAATGATCGTATTAAAGTTTGTATTACAAGTGTATAGAATTTTACATACACAATGTTTTATGTAATTTCAAAAAATGTGTTATAAATAAATTGATTATGAAATCATGTTAGAAGATTTATATTATGTAAATGGTTATATTAATAAATATTATACTTATTTATTTATCAGTCATTATTAAAATTATATAATATGTACTTATTTTAATTTTTGCATCCGGACGTAATTCAAGATTAACTAACTAATATTTAAATAAATAATTTTTTAATATATATAAAAGATTAGGCCATTGCACACGCCTAAAATTGTGGTGTTTTGTTGAGCCAGCCATTGAAGTACGTGTGTGTTAGTTTTGAGATTTTTGTTAGTTTGTATAAGTTTTGTTAGGTGATCTATTTTTTTTTTTTTCTATTTCGATTGGATTGGATGATCCCATTCCCATGTGCATAGGTAGCTAGCATTTCTAAGAAACTGCAAAAGGTTGAGTGGACTTTTGTAGGTCACAAATTCAACGTATGATTATTTAAAAAGAAAAGAAAAATTTTAAAGCAAGGTTTTGAATAATGGCCCTGTCTAAAGTATTGATTGTGTAATAAAATCGGTCTTAATCATATTGTATTGTCCTGTATTTTTTTTTCGCCATCATAAATTTTAAAAAATAACTATATATTAAGTTAGTAACCATTTAAATAAATATTATTTTTATTTAAAAATAAAATTACTTAATAATTTTTTAATATAAGCATAACAATACTATGAAATAAATAATTTTATATTGTAAAATAATATTTTAATTTTTTTATAAGCAAATAGATATTTTATTGAATATGAAGAGAAAAACCATATTTTTCTAAAAAAAGAAAAATAATTAAAAAAATAATTCTATAGAATTAAACTAGAGCAAAGTTGATTATTAAAAAATTAAAATGTCCGAGCCAAGAATTTTTTTAAATTTTTAAAAAAGTTAATTAATTTTAAATTTTGTTATTTTCAATTAATAGAAATTAGTTTGATATTTAAAACCGTGTCTTAAAGTGATATCACATTTTGATGTAGAAGAGTCGGCACTGGAAAGGTCAACATAAATGACTATGAGGGATGGAAGCATGCACTCCTATAATGCTTTCGGTCCGACTGCCCATAAAGTTGCAGAGCCGCCCAACTATGTCGCACCCAATCTTAATTTCTTCTCTCTCTCTCTCTCTTTTTCTGTTAATCAATTAGATATTTATCTGGATTTTTTCATTTAATATTCCACATTTATTAATTATAATAATTTTTTTAAAATTTATACTTAGTTAAAAAAAATACATTATCAGAAGAATATATATATATATAGGAAAAATTATTTTTTAAAAGATATATAGGAAAAATTATTAGAAACTAAAGACAATTTATTTTGTTCATAAAATTTTTTGTAACGTATCTGGGTGCCCATAAGAACACGTTTTGTGCATGAAAATAAGAAAACAATAAATAAATAATAATAAAAAAAACATGTTTACAAAGTTGCTCATCTCTTCCCTCTTCTAGCTTGGTGTGAAGGAAAATTCTATATTGGAAATTTAAAAGATAAAAAAAAGGATTTATAATTATAATTATAGTGAAATTAATTTTATATAAATTTAAATTATTTTAAAATAATAATGAATTCATAATTATCAAATACAATTATCTAATAATGAGTGCTTTCTTGGCCTCAATTTTTTTTTTTTTATAAAAAAAAACTCATTTAATTCTAGTACTTGCCATTTTTGCAGTAGATGAGATTTTTATTTTTATTTGTTTATAATTTTTTCCAAAGTTGAGAATTTTTAGACTTTTTATCTTTTATATGTAAAAAGGTAAGATTAAATTGTTTGAATATATTTTGAGAGATGTATACTGTGATTAATTCATATTTTATAGTATTTTCTAGATTAGATTGTGTATTTTTATGTTTTTGATTTGTGTTTATTGTTGGAGAATTGTATAATTTGATGTTATCTTTTGATTTAGAAAAAATGGAGGAGAAATGAGAAATTTTGCACTAATTGGAGGACTTGAGCATTTTGGTGGAAAGTCATCCATACGAGAGTATGGATTGACACTGTACATTTCTGACACAGAAGTGTGAATCTATACGGGTGTGTGGAAGAGGATTAATTAATACTGACGTGTGGATTTAAAGTTTGGAAGTGTAAATCCACATGGGAGACCTTCTAATACGGGAGTGTAGATCTATACATGAAAAAAGGCACAACCAACCAACACGGGAGAGTGGATCTACACGACAATATTGATTTCTAGAAATTTTGAAAACATCTACGTGTGAGACTCTCAAATGCTGAATTGTGGGTCCATTTTAAAAGCTTCAATTTTGATTGGTTAGAAATTAAAGTTTATAAATATTTACTATCTTTTAAATTAGGAAAGAAAGTTCTAATTAGAAAAGAACTCATTTTAAATTTATAAAGATTTAAAAATATTTTTAGGGTTTAGATTGGGGAGTTTTGAAATCACTTCACTTTTACATTGTTTACTTTTGAGATTTGGGTAGTGGAAGAGACCTTAAAAGTCATTCTATCTTGTTTCAGCAATATGAGCTATGATTAGAGGTTATTCACTATTGAAGTTGACAAATTTAGAGCTTTTGAGAATTAGAAACCAACTATCTAAGAGAGGTTCAAGGCAATCAATTTCAGGGGCTTTTAATTTCCATTCTTTTCTTCTTTTTTGTTGTGGCATGTTTAGTTTTAGCTTTGGAATTAACTTGACAATGGTTAAAACTATGTTTGACTAAAGTTTTTTTAGGTATTTAGTAGCCATTAGGATGTATGAACTTTCCCTTTAGTTTTTAATGATCTTTGATTCTTTTCATCTTTAATTATACTTGTAAAGTTTTAAATTGAATGTATGATTGACCACCATCCATTTGATTTAGAATTAATATATTAAGAGTGAGTTATTAGACGAACCATCTGTAACTTGTCTTAAAAATTGGATTGAACGTTAATTAAGGCATTAGCTTGGGTAGTTAGTGACTTAAAGCGAGAGCCGTATGAATCTTAATTCATTGTACTTAGTTGAATAGGAGGATAGAGATTATGACTAATGTGCGAACTAAATGTCTATTTAAGTCTCATAAGTAATTTAATCAAGTTTATTTGTTTCTTAGTTAATTTATTGTTTCAATACTCATTAGTAATTCAAAAATTTTTCATCCACCAAAATCTTTTATTTTTAAAAAATTTAATTTACCACCTCTTAGGTGAGAAAATTCAAAATCCATGGATTTTGATTAATGAACGATTGTTGCCAGATTTTTTTTATTTCAAGGTTGTTCCTAATAAATTATTAATATTATAAAACTATTCATAATCCTAAAGAAGCAAAAATCAATTTTCTTTTAATTTCAACTGATTGTTTTATTATTATTATTATTATTATTATTATTATTATTATTGTTGTTGTTGTTGTTATTATTATTATTATTATTATTATAGTGTTAATATGCATTAAATTATTAATAAAAATATTTTTTAGCAATGTAATTAAATATTATGACATATAATAACTTTATTTTTTTTATTTTTCAACTCTTAAAATGACCAATTTTATTTTTAAAATTTTTAAGTATACAATGCAATTGATTGTATAAGTTTAATTAATAATAAATTATCAAAATGTAATAAAGAATAAAATTGTAAATTCTATGGATTGTGCTTACCAAAAATAAGTATAAGGATAATTATATTATTAATTTATGGATTTTATAGTTAAACCAAATGATAATATTCTTATAATTTATGAATTTCAGAATCCATAAATTTTATAAAATTCATGAATTTTATAATCCCTCAATCTAAACGGAAAAGATATTTTTTAATAAATCTTGAAGTTTATGTTTAGATTGAGAGATCTTATATGAAAGATTTTAACAATACACGAATTTATCTCAAATTCATTATTTATTTTATTTAAAAATATTAAAATCTATAGATTTTAGAAAATTCATCGTCCACCAAGATTTTAGAAAATTCATTGAAAGATTTATTTTTCACCTTCTTGATGGAAAAGTCTAAAATCCACAAAAAGAAAGTTGGCTTATAGCCATTCTTCCATTATTTATATATACTTTCCTTTCATTATTTATATATTTTCCTTACACCTAGTTTGATTCCACTCTTCTAAACAATTCATTTTTTCTGAATCTCATTTTTTTAATTTTTCATTATCCATCATTTTTTGCCATTGAAAGATTCTTGTCAAACTTTTTTATTTCAAAATTGTCTTTTATAAAATAATAATATTCCAAACCTTAATCCTAAAAAAAATCATTTCTCTTTTAATTTCAAATAATTACTTATTATTATTATTATTATTATTATTATTATTATTATGCCGAAGGCAATTCATGTCCCATCTCTATTTCTCCACCTTCTCAACTCGCTTAAGTACTTTTGCCTCATTAACTGACCTTCTCAATTTGAATGGTAGCTTTGCTGCCTTATCTTGCTCTTTTCCCACAACACCAACTTGCAAACCACTACATATTTTTCATATCATCATTGCAACAGCAAAAATCATACTCTCACATCTTACACTTTCCATTCAATTGAACTAGTTTGTTATAATTTTAGAGGAGATTTCTAGGGTTAGTCTGCAGTTCTAATGGTAGAAATAAGGAAGAAGAAGAAGAAGAAGAAATGGAGCATTTTATTTTATTTTTTATAAATTTGATTGGAGTTATATTTTCTTCTCACGTTAGATTATTATAGTTACATGCACCTTTAAATTGAAAAAATGAAGGGCAAATTGTAAAAAATTAAAACTAATATTCCAGAGGTAATTTGCATAATAAAAATAGCACAGGGCCAAAGTGAATAAAAGTAAATTAAGGAGCTTACTATGTATTAAAATTTAAAGTTTAAAGAAAATTAAGAAAATATAAGATATGAACAGTTTTGTCGGCTGATCGGCTGGACGAAGCATTTAAAACTTAAAAACTAGTCGGTTAGGCCAAAGGCCCAACTCTCTTCGACACCATATTTATGAGTTTCACTCTTCCCATCCCGTTATTTTTGAAGTGTTACTTTAAGTGGTTTCAGTAGAATTAATAAATTATTAATTAATATTAAATTTAGAAAAAATAAATAGTTAATATTAAATTATTTTTATATTGAAAAATTTAAAATTATTAAAAAAATATATTAAAAGAATATAGTTTAAATTTACAATAAATAACTGTAAAATTTAACAAAACAGTAAAAGCAAAATTAAAAAAAATTTAATTTGTTAATAATATAAGTGACATAAATAAAAATTTAAACTTTTTCTAAAATTAAACAACAACAAAAACCTAGAAAAATACACAAATGGAGTCATCATATGGTATATTTAAAGTAAAAATATGTCCGATAATCTATCTATAAAAAAGTACAAAAAAATAGATTTGTGATTTTGTGCATTTTCAACCAAAGGCCTTTATTTTTTATTTTTTTTATATAAAGGGGATATGAGTTTTACTCCGTTGGCTAAAAAAAAAAAAAAATTTTACACTAACACTGTTAATTCCATCCTACGTGGCAATAAAGTGTCTGATCAGTCATTTCTCCCATCCTACATGGCCAATGACGTGTGACTCTAATCAAAACTTTCCCCTTCATGAACCCCAAATCACGATTCATCAAACCCAGAATTGCAAACCCATAATTGAGGGTCCAACTCACAATTCATCAAATTCATCTTTCCCTTAATCACGATTCATCAAATTGCAAACCCTAAATCACAATTCATCAAACTTATCGTTCCCTTTCTGCATTTAGAACCCAGAAATCACCAAACCTAGAATTGCAAAGTTTAATGTGGGACAAGAATTGCAAAGTTTCTGTATTTGAAAAATGAAAAATCAAAAAGTGCAATCAAAATCACCAAACCCAGTAACATAATCTCAAATGAATATAAAAAAAAAATGAAAAACTCTGCATCAAAGAAACTCAAAATGTATACACAGCAGAACCAAAAATCAAAAGAAAAACAAAACTAAAATTTCTCCACTGGAATTACAAAACCAAAAAAAAAAAAAAACCCCATTATCCATTTGGTTAGAAAATTTGCTTCGATGGAGTTGCGAAGGGAACTTGAAGCATTTAAAGATTTGGTTTGCGAGTTGCGCCGATCTGCTTGAAGATGAGTGCCAGCAATGGAAGCTTTGATTTTCGAGTTGCGACGAGTTGGTTGAAGATGAGTGACGGCGATGGAAGCTACAGCGATGGAAAGACTGATGATGGAAGCTGAGTGACGGCGATGAAAGAAGATAATCTTCATCGATTGAAGATAAGTAGGGTTTAGAGAGAATGGATTTGGGATTAGTGTTAAAAAAGGGTAGAAATTAATTATAAAAGACATATTATGCAATGTAGGATTCCAGATGGGACTGATAAATATTATTAGTATAAAATATCTTATTTTACTAACGGAATAAAATATGTATCATGTTTTGTCAAAAAAGACATGCAGACCTTTAGTTGAAAATGCACGAAATCACAACTCGCATTTTTGTACTTTTTTCATTTCTTTATTTCAGGAATGAATTTTATCGAATTATATAAATTGTTTCAATTCAGTATTTTAAATATTATTTATAATAAAAAGATATTTCAATTATATAAATTATAACAATTTAGTATCTCAAAAATTATTGGTAATACAAAAGTATCCAGAATATGTAAATTGTAATGATTCATTATCTCAAAAATTATTTGTAATAAAAAATATTTTAATTTTTATTTTATAACTAAATAGTATTTTTTATCTTCAGGTATTAGGGTTCATTTAACATTATGTTCGGAAAAAATGCTTTTCGGAACAAAATTTTATATTTTTAACTTTTTTAAGTATTGAAAACTATTTTTGGTAAATACAGATAAATATATATTTTTTCTAGAAGCATATTTAAAAAAAACAATTCATAAAAACTTAAAAAAATTAAATAAAAAAAATTCAAAACCTGCTTTTTGGAATGCACAACAACATTCTTAAACGCTTCCTTAGTCTTTCTAAGAGAAGTATAACATGAAATATCTAGATAAATTTTAATAAAAACAATACCTAGTTAGTATAATTGAAATTTATCTAATGTGAATATTATATCTAATTTTATTTTTATTAAAATTTATTTGATGTTGATATTTCATATCACACTTATGTTAGAGAGACTAACAGTTAAAAACGGAAGTACTATTTAGTTACAAAATAAAAGTTGATATACTTTTATGTTATAAAATAAAAATTGAGATATTTTTGTGTTACAAATAATTTTTGAGGTACTGAATTGTTACAATTTACATAATTTGAATACTTTTGTGTTACAAATAATTTTTTGAGATACCGAACTGTTACAATTTATATAATTGAAATTAAGTTGACGAAATTTACCCTTGTTTCAATTATACATTTCCAATGCTCTCATAGTTCGATTGGCTCATGGATTGGTTAAGCCGTAGGATTAGTATTAATATTGGATTTAGTTAAAATATAGAATTAATTAAGCTAACTCTTATTTGGTAGATATCTTTTAATCTTTGTATTAACTAATCCAAATTTATAATACTATGTTTGGTAAGTCATGACATAAATTAATAAAATAAATAAATTATTTAAATATCCTTTCTCTTATATGTTAAAAATGTTCACGTATTTCTTACATTTTCTATTAATTTTGGGTTTAGATTTGAATCATTTTTTGCTATAAGTTTTTTTTACCACTTATTTTTTTTTTCAATTTGATAGAAATCAAATGAGATGAAAAAACTGAACTTTCTCTAATATGCGATTCAATTTATCTCCAAATCTGTTGATAAAAGTTTTATTTTTTGCATTTTATTATGCTTTTTTAATACTTTATCCAGACTTTGTTTATTTGTGAAAATAAACTTTCGAACATGAAACAAATATTTGTAATCTGTGCCCACATTAATTAAATATCATAAAACATACTTTACCAAGGGAATTCGTGTTTCTCAAAATCCGGCAACCTTGTATTTTCTTGAACTTATATTTTCAATTATTGCAGAAAACCAACGGGAAAAAAAAATTAGTTAAAGCTAAATTGAGATTTTTAATTTTATAAATATAAGAATTAATAATCCTATTTAGTAAAGACATGCGGGAAGTGAATTTTAATTAATCCCCATTTTATGGGATAACTAAGCCCATGAAATTACTATTCCAAACATTATTTTTGAACCAAACAAGAGATAATTGATTAATCCTATAGTTTAACTAATCAATCCCTTGTACCAAACGGGCAATCAATATTTTAATTATATTTTTTTATTTTAAGAACCTATTATATAAATTTTTTTATAATTTACCCTCAATTTATAAAATTTAGAGTTGGCCTTTTACTTTCTATTCTGATTATAATTAATAATCTTCAACTTTTTATGTATGTGTATTTTTCTAAAAATATTTTTTCTATTGCAATAAATTAAACTTACTTATTTTTTATAAATATTAATTTGTATGTATAAAACGAAATATAGAAAAAAAAAATATAAAGAGTATTGATTTGCAAAAAAAAATTTAGTCTCTACATTTAGAGATGCTCTAAAATATTGTTTATTATACTAAAGATATTATATCAAAAATGCTCTTTAAAATAAAGACACTAAGGCATAGAAGAATCTTTTTTTTTTTTCTCAAAAAGAGAAAAGATTAACTGTTATTCTGATTTTAAGAGCCCAACTCCTGAACTTGAATTGGAGATTGTCTTGCTAATTCATACAAGATAGATAACGATTTAAATCGGAGATTGTCTTGCTAGCTAATTCCCAACAAAAATGATATTAGTGAGCCTCAATTACAAGTAATCATGAATCTTAAATTTACAAATATATAAGTTTCAATTAATTATAAATAGAATCATGTTTGTTTTAAAAAAGGTAAAATATAATGCAAGGGATTTGAATTAGTTGAAAACATATGCTAAGTTAATTTGTTAGAAAGAACTCTAAAGTTCCAACTCAACTAAATATTTTTGGAGAGGGTGAAAAAACATAACTGTCGCTAAACTCAGAGCATAATTAGTTTTAGAACGAATGAATATATTTGTGATTTATGAAAAAAAACAAAGAAGTAAGATATAGTTAGATTTGGCATATGGATAGATTTAGAATCCAATCATTTCAGATTAAATTCATTATTCAATCAATATTTTGGAGTCAATATTTGAGAAATACCTAGATATAAATCTCACAAAAATCAAATTACAAATTTCAGATCAAAAGATAAAAAATATCTTGTTGCATAGTGGAACTCTAGACAATATTTGTTGCAAATGTGAGATCTTAGACAAACAAACATGATGCATGATTAAGTTCTAGATAAATGTTAGAGAGATGTCCTGATGCAATCCCCTTAGGACATCATCATATACACATTATATGATTAATAAGAGATAAGCATTCTTTATTATTCAGTGTTCATTAAATTAATTTGATTTAATGTTTTAAACAATTTAATGAGTCTTGGTATGTAAGACAACACGAAGGAAATTATGATATAATTTTTTTTTTATAAACCAAATTTTATTTATTAAAAAGGGAAAAACCAACAAAAACAAAGCATTCAAAGTGATAAAAAAACTCCACCTAGAAATAATACATCGAAATGAGGCATGAACAATCTTCATGCCGTAGCGCAAAAAAAAACCTAAAAAGCCAACACGGATTAAGGATAGCAAATAGCCCTATACCCAAATAATAAAATTATCAAAACCTTGGAACTCATTGCTTAATTAGAAAATCAGCTATAAAGTTATTCTCTCTTTTTATATGTATAAAGAGGACTGTTCTTCGCATCTGCTTGAGAGTTTTAATGAACAAAATTCTTTATGTAAAAACTACAATTTAGAGTTATTTTCCTTGGATAGCCAAGCAATTGCATTAGTTGAGTTGGATTTAAAAATAATGCATGAAAAGGGAGAAAAATCATGTTGTACTGTGAACTACAAAGCATATATGATAGATACTACCTTAGCAGTATTAGAATCCATGACATCACATGACAAAGAGAATAAGCAAAAAATATTATCTATAGGGTCTTGGAGATCACCTCTTACTCCCGCAAGTCTTGGTTTTCTAACAGATAATCCATCAGTATTCCATTTGACAAAGTTTGGAGGAGCAATCCAACAAGATGTAAGTGGTCTAATTTTAGCACGACATCTATATATGAAGTTCAATAGCAACAATACACATAAATAAATCTTGATTTTATAGAACACCTTTGTTTCCAAAGGCCTACACCCATGCTTCAGGTTTATGATCAATACCAAATAATATATTTTCAGTTTTTAAAGCTCTCCTCTTTGAGAACTACTTCATTCCATTCCCACTAGATTGACTATATAATAGCATGAAAAATGATAAACCAAATCTTATTTTGAAAATTACCTATGACAAGAGACTCACATTGTTGAAAAAGTTCATTCAAAGATTTTAGAGTTGCTAAAAGATTCCCCACCAAGCATAAAATTTATACCATAAGATGCAACCTATGGAACATAGAACCGGCATAAAAACTTTTATTTGTGTTGAGTGTGAACCTGACAAAAAAATAAAGGAATTAATTATTATGTGAGCCATCAAAATACAAAGAGATTTGGATTTGATTTGAGCTAATGAAAAACACTTAGCTGTGAGTGATGAGTTAGAAAAATTCTCATTGTATCTCTAGGATTGAGATAGTAGAACCCAATTGCGAGTGGAGAGAAAACTATAGTTAGTTAATACTTGAATTTTTATAAATCTCGTGTCATTCTTCTCTTTACATTTTATCTTTTAATTGTTCATTACTAAACACCTTAAAAAAATTCTATTAAGCCAAAAAATTTTATATTCCACTAATTTATCCCCTTTTTTCGGTGTGCCAGCTTTCTACATAAATATAGATGTCATTTGTAATTAGATCTCTATCTCTCTCTCTTTTTTTTCCTCTTAGGTACCTCAAAAAAATAAAACTTTCTTATTTATCCAAAATAAGAATAAATACTCTATTTAATATTCAATTTCCATAAAATATATATAATAATAAAATACTCTGATTTATCCAAAAAAAATTTACTCTAACTTCTAACCTATACAATTATTTCCCATTTACATTTTTTTTTTCTAACTGAAACTTTTCACATTTCATTCACTCTATAGGGTCGCGCAGCAGATTCCTGAGAGAAAGGAGAGAACGCAAAACATCATGACGGTTTTCTCTAACTTAATTATGATGCGGTTGAGGAAATTTCAGGTAGATCACAATCAGTTTTCCATAATTGTCTTCATGACCAACACCACTAAATCATGCCAATTGTCTTCATTTGATTTGCAAATATATAATCATATGCATATATCAATATTATCATTTATTTTATTGCGAAAGCAACAATTGAGAAAAGGATATGTACAATAGGGCTATGAATTAAAATAGACCACCAAATAACTAACAACGATAGTAGACTTATAGTTTTAAATTATAATTTAAATTAAATCGAATATATTAATTTTGCTTAAATTAAATTCATGAGTAAATTTAAATCCTGATATATTCATATATTTAATTTATATAGAATATGCAAAGTAATTAGACATTATTATTTTTTGTTTTAAATATATATCCAGTATTAATATGGATTCATGCTAGATAAATTTGTTAAAGTAAAAGTGCTCTCTCCTAAAATTTAAAAGTGTAAAATACACAAAACTACTGCTTAATACCTCTAAAAGAAAAAATATCATTATCATCTCATCTCATATCTTGGGGTGACATTATTATTTAACATAATAGTAAATTGTAATGAAATTTATTAATAACTCTAGCCCAAATAAGTGTTAGGCTGCTTCTTCTTCTTTTTTTTGTTTTTGTTTTTTCCTTTGAAAGAAAACCCTTCAAAGTCAGAAAAACTGAAATTACTCACAATTTTTGCCTGAAACAAATCACACCTTTTGCATTCCCATAGAATCATATTTCTTTTTGGCAAAAATATGCCGTTCCATCTCCAATCTCAAATTTTAAAATAATGAAGATGTAGAAACTAGTAGTTTTTTTTTTTTAATATATTTTCATTTCAATGAATTTTTATAAAGATTTATATAGTACATCTAATACAAAAATACATGGATAAATAATAATGCATAATCTAAGATAAATAAATAAATTAACTAAAGAGGAAGATAACAAAAATAGAACTTTTGTTTTGATAAAGAAAATCTTATTGAATTATCTAACAGAAAATGGATTGATGCTGTTTTCAAATTTACAAAAAATAAATGTCGACTGTAGTGGATCTAATTACTGAGTTAACCCTAACTGTGACTACTGCTCACCACCATATCCTCCAATTCCCCAACCGTGTCATTAAATTTTGTACTACAAGTTTGGCCATCATTACAGCTGTTTCTAAGTTAACAAAGCAAAGCCCACTTGAGGTTGCAACACCTTAATTTTAATGCGAATTTTCATTTAAATTTTTTTTTTGAAAAAAAAACCAATTTATGTTATTCCTTGTGGTCACCATTGGTGACCTTCTTCTTTTGATATAGATATGGGAACGTAATTATTATAGGCGAGAATTTATTTTTAAAACTCTCAACGGTTAACAATAAATTTGAATTGAACTCCAAAAAGATAGAAAAAAAACTTTAATTTTCTTTTCTAGCTATATAAGTGGATGTGAAGAGATCTTTTTTGAAATGAGTTTCTGAGAGCAAAATTAAACAAAAGAAAAAACCAAACTTGCAAACTTGAGTTATACTGATCTTTCTTTCTCCTTTTTTCTTCTTTTGATAATTCTATAACAACTTGAGTTTTTCTATTGTGGGATTCTTAAGGTTTAGTTTGCTACATTGGATACAAAATTTACTGCAGTTTTTACAAAATCAAAAGCTATTTGGTATTTTAAATTAATATCAATTCAGGGCTTTTTGAGTATTTCTTATGGGGAAGATGGTTGCTCCCTTTTCAGCTTGGCCATGGGAGAATCTTGGCGTGTATAAGGTATTCAAGAAACAAAAATTTTCTTTTCTTTTCTTTTTTGTTTTAGTGGTGATCAATCAGATTCTTAACCATGTCTCATGTTTTGTTGATGAAGTATCTGCTATATGGACCAATACTTGGAAAAGTGATATATTCACATATTAAGGAAGGTGAAATTAAGGATGATTGGTTTCTTCATATTCTTATACTTTCTGCTGTTAGAGGAGTTCTTCATTTTCTCTGGAGCTCTTTCTCTAACATGCTTTTCCTCACGTTCAATCGTCGAATAAACCAACAAGGCTATGATTTCAAGCAAATTGACAAAGAGTGGGACTGGTAATTTTTTCGTTATTATTATTTTTTCTTTAATTTTTGTAAAAGATCTGATCGGGATTCGAATTCGAAACTTCACCATCTACATTGCATCAGTACCGCTAAACTTTATTGTTTGTGTTTCTTTGAGAAAATAATATGGTAATTTGGTTAAATTTGCAGGGATAATTTCATTATTCTCCAAGCTATGATAGCATCAATGGCATGCTATATTTTCCCATCATTCAATGAAAATGTTCCTGTGTGGAACACTAAGGGCTTGATTGCAATTTTGATGCTGCATATGGCAATTTCAGAGCCTCTATACTATTGGGTTCACAGATTTTTTCACGAAAATTATCTCTTCACTCGTTACCATTCACTCCACCATTCATCTCCTGTTCTCCATCCTTTAACAGGTAAATCAGTTTGTTATGATTAATTAAAACTAATTACCAGAATAGTGGAGATAATTCAGTTGTTAAATTTCATGATCTTAATTAGTTAATTAATTAATTAATCGAAGTTTTGGTTAATGATCAGGTGCAACTGCAACATTTTTGGAGCAGCTTTTATTAACCATAATTATTGGAATTCCAATAATTGGGTCTTCTATAATGGGATTTGAATCAAGGATTCTGATTTATGGTTACATCTTAATATTCGATTCCCTAAGATGTTTAGGGCATTTGAATGTTGAAATTATCTCCCACCGATTGTTTGAAATTTTTCCTATTCTCAAATATCTCATCTATACACCAACGTAAGTATCTCTCTTTCCATATCAATAAGAAAATTACTCAAATTTTCTCCTTAATTAGCTTACCCGAATCAATCCAAATTATTGAATAGTTAAAAAAAATTGCTCAATCAAATTCAAGATCACAGATAAAATTAAATAATTGATAGATTCGAATTCTATATAGGTAAATAATTAAAAAATGGGAATGACAAGTTTCAAAATCCTGGTATGTCACTATAGATAAGTTGTTTCCACATGTAGAGTTCCCTTCATTAGCTATATAATTTATTAACCGGTTTACTTGCTAGCAAGTATTTGAGTTGACCAATTTAATGAAAATGGTAGGTGGGAGAGTAATTGCAAACTATATTAATAATACTTCAAAAGTGAATATTTATATATAAATTCAAAAATGTATATATATATATATATATTCAAAATTATGTGTATACTTATTTATTTATTTTGTTGGGATATAATTTATAAAGGTATCACAGTCTGCACCACACAGAAACGGACACCAACTTCTGCCTCTTTATGCCTGTATTTGATGCAATATGGAAGACCCTCAATTGCAATTCTTGGGAACTACACAAGAAAATGAGTTCCAACCCAAGTAAGTATATAATCATAAATGAATATTTCATTTTTAATATATTCATATTTTTCCAGTATTTTCCTCTTAACTATTAATTGATTATTTTGAATTTTGAATTTGAAAAATTGCAGAGGAAAATAGAAGAGTGCCTGATTTTGTGTTCTTGGCCCATGTGGTAGATGTAACATCATCAATGCATGCACCATTTGTTAACCGAGCATTTGCTTCATTACCCTACACGGCTAGGCTGTTTTTGTTGCCCTTTTGGCCTGTGGCTTTTCTGGTTATGTTAATCATGTGGGCTAAGGCTAAGACTTTCTTGATCTCTTTCTACAATCTAAGAGGTAGATTACATGCAAGTTGGGCTGTGCCTAGGTTTGGTTTTCAGGTCAGCTTCATTAATAAATTGATAATCAACTATAGATTTGGATGTTTAATTATATGCTAATGTCTTTTTTTTTTCTGCAGTATTTCTTGCCATTTGCTCAAGAAGGCATCAATAATCAAATCGAGGAAGCCATCCTTAGGGCTGATAGAGATGGAGTAAAGGTCATTAGCCTTGCTGCACTGAACAAGGTCAGTAATATTCTTTTGTTTTTAGGTTTTTTAATTATTTTAAAATTAATGGAAAAGTATAATACATTTAATTAAGTTCTGGTGATTTATTATAGTAGTTGAAGAAACATTAAATACCCCATTTAATTTAAAAATCTTACTTAATGAAGAAATCACATCTTGTACAGTGCTTAAATATTACAAATTTATATATGTTATTAAAACAAAATAACCCAAAAATAATTTTATATGTTATAAATTTTTTTTTAAGAAAATTATTCAAAGTATTTGTCTGTAACTCAGTAACTAATTTAGTTGGATTTCTAATCCAATTTCAATAACACTCTTGCTCTCAATTTTTCCAACCCCAGATTTCACTGAGAGCAAATTACTGAATTTGAGTGTCCTTTCACAGAGGCTCCATGTGCCTGATCAGTGTATGAACCTTATCTAGAACAAGAAAGTCATATTAATATCCGCAAAAATAAATATTTAAATAAATAGATAAACAGAAGGTTACATTTAACCAAAAAAAGGAAGCTAAAATTGAATGTACATGTATCTGCCACTGTGTGTTCTTTTAAGCTCCACGCCAAAACAGTTGATTGAATTTAATGTCAATAGAAGCTTAATTAAAGGCATGAGGTATATACGATCCCGAATTTGTCCTGTTTTGCTATTTTGTTCTCAAAATTTTTTTTATTCAATTTACCCCCTGAATTCTCTTTTTGTCCACCTTACAATTCTACACACCTAAAAATGTGGTTGTATATTAGTTTTTTTAGTGTATAAGATGAAAATATGGACAAAAAAGGGAATTCAAGTGGTGGACAAAAAATTTTAGGGGGCAAATTGGTAAAACAGGACAAATACAATAAGTCATGTATGGTTTTTTTCTTGATTAAATTCTTGTACAAGTAATATTGAATTATTTATTTATTTTTCTGAAAATTGCAGAATGAAGCTTTGAATGGTGGTGGAAGACTGTTTGTGAACAAACATCCTAACCTAAGAGTTCGAGTGGTTCACGGAAATACATTAACAGCTGCTGTTATTCTTAATGAAATCCCTAATGATGTTAAAGAAGTGTTTCTAACAGGAGCTACTTCTAAACTTGGGAGAGCCATTGCCCTCTATCTTTGCCAAAAGAGAGTCAGAGTCCTTGTAAGTTCTACTCATGGGTCCTTTTCATTATTGATTTTGAGTCCAAAACTGCAATTGGGTAGTCGATGATCCTAGTTATGTGGTGCAGATGCTGACTTTATCAACAGAAAGATTCCAAAAAATTCAAAAGGAGGCTCCCTTGGACTGTCAAAGTTATCTTGTTCAAGTGACCAAGTATCAGGCTGCTCAGAATTGCAAGGTATATATCAATTTTAAGTATAAATGATAGTTTAAGGGCAAAAATTTTTATATAAGAACGTGGAGATTAAGAGTGTTAGCACTGTCGGAACCACATTCACTTAACGGTTATTAATTAATTTTTTAAAATATATATAATAATATATAAATTTATAATATTTTTTAAGATTTATTCTCCTAAACAATATTAAAATTTATTTTTGTACCCCTTTTTGTATTTTGATTAAATGTCCTAGCTCTGCCACTATTGAGTGTTTGTAAATTTAATAATGATTGGATATGTGTAATTGACACCAATGGCAGACATGGATAGTCGGCAAGTGGATAACACCAAGAGAGCAAAGCTGGGCACCAAAAGGAACCCATTTCCATCAATTTGTGGTCCCACCCATTCTATCTTTTAGAAGAGACTGCACTTATGGAGACCTTGCAGCCATGAGATTGCCTGATGATGTTCAAGGCCTCGGCAGTTGTGAGGTATTAATTAAACCATTATTTTATAATTTTTGGTTGGATTACTATAATTATGAAATAATTAAGTTATGAATTATGACGGTTAAATGCATGGCAGTATACAATGGAGAGAGGAGTGGTGCATGCATGCCATGCAGGAGGAGTGGTTCACCTGCTTGAAGGATGGGAGCATCATGAAGTTGGAGCCATTGATGTAGACAGGATTGATCTAGTTTGGAATGCAGCATTGAAGCATGGACTAAAGCCTGTGTCAAGTCCTAACCACAAAGAATGAAATATTAATTGAAGAATATTTATTAGTTTGAAAAAAAAAAAAAAAAAAAACCCCTCTTTTTGTTCTTTTATTTAAAAAAAAGAAGGAATAAAAAAGGGAAATGGTTATAATTAAGTTGCAATTCAACATGGTTATCACATGTACTTGATTTGATTTAGAATTTAATGAAGAAAAATTTACCATTTTCTTTTACCTTCTCTACCATATTTTTTTTTAGAGAAATGCTAACATTATTTTTTTTTAAATATTTTTTTGGGTATTTAATTTTTAATTAGTTTACATTATTAAGTTTAATTTGTTAAATTTTGTACAATTAAAATTTTAATGATTGCATACTAATTATAAAGGAAGTGTAAAAAACGTAGTAAAATAAAAAATTGTTAACAGACAAAATGTTTTTTATCGACTGTTATGATTTAAAGATTTTATTTTTTGTCCGACTCCCTCATGGATTTTGATGATTTGAAGTTAGGGGAATTCGAAGCCCTACCTATCCTGTTTAATAATGAATGAGCTGGAAGCCCACAGGATATATGTATTTATAGTCTCCAAGAACTGGCCCGCTTTTAAAATAGAGGAAATTATAGAACACTGACATTTTAAAGTTTTTTCAATTTTATTGATGCTATCTTTATGTTTTCGTTTGAATTTTATGTATTTTTATTTTTATTATTTTTTTAAAATATTAAATTCACTATATATTTATCATATTTTTTCATTTAATTGACATAAAAAAATGGTTACTTTTCACATTTTAAATATGAATTAAAAATTTATTTAACTTGTATAGCCACCAATTGTTCTTATACAAGCATTTATTTATTTTTAATAATTGTTTAATTAACTTAATTAGCAAAAGAAATATGTAAATTTATATTTAATTAATTTAATTACCGAAGTAAACCTTAAGTAAACTTTAATCACCAGAGGAGACATGTAAATTTGTATTTAATTAACTTAATTAAGGTTATTTACTTTGCTAAATTTTTGGTAAATCTTTGGCTTAATTAAATAATCTTTGTTGGTATTCATATGCATATGAATTGATATAAATCTTAATCTGATTAATAAAAGTCCTTGATACATATCATAGTATAAAGAAAATCATAAGAAGATCATGATAATGAGATTCTTATCATTTATAATTATGTTAGTATCTAAATTATTTCTAGTCATAGGATTAATAAGACAGGACATTATTAACTCGGATAGACTAGCACATGTTATACTCTTTGATTGGATTAAGCCGTAGATCTCATGATCTGTAAGAATGAGATGTTTAGAGTTAATATGTGGATGCTTGCTAAGAGTAGTAAAGTACATTGGATGACCGATTATGAGACAATCATATAGATGATCTATTCAAATGTCCGATAGTTTCATTATAGTAATAGTGTAAATATTATTAGACTTGAGGTACTTAAAGATATCTTAGATATTGATTGTGTACTTTGACTTCACTCATTGTTACCTCATAGAAATCGCTTATAGGGTGGTAATTGGGTACAACTTGAGGTATTTGAAGGTAATTGGATAACCAATAAATGATTCACCACTCCTGATAGAGGGAGTGTATACCTATGACTTTTTGTCAGGATTAGTACTCGGGAGTCTTTAGCTAGAGCGGAAATGTCATGAAGATAGTCTTCAGTGACATATCTAAATGAGTAATGAGTTTCAAGGATAAGATTTAACATCACTTGGATTAGGTGTGACATAGTCAGTCTAGCGAGAGTTGACATATGGTCTATACTCTCAACCAAGTGGGATATAGAATGGTGAAGCAGATATTGTCTATGGAAATATTTGTAGTCAAACCACTGACTTTCCGGTCAATTGAGGGTCATGATGTGTTGCTAAATACCGCTCATGACTTACTCGAATTAATTGTTAATTTGAGTAGCCAATATAACCGAGAACCTAATGGGTTACATGCATTAGAGGTGTGAAAAATGAGTAAAATGGTATTGAATGAGATCCAAAAATATGAGAGAATTATTTTGGGTTGGACCGTTATAGGATCATGAAAAAATTTTAGAAAAATCTCTCGGGAGGGGTCACGGGCCCGTACAAGCATGTTGGCATGTTGGGCCTACCCAGCAGGTCCATACGGGCTGCTGGCAGTAACTGCCTTGCTAATTTGCCTAAATCCGCTATTTTATTCCTATTTTGGTACCACTTGATTTTTGAATCAAGTTTGAGTTAGAGCGAGACTTTAAAATCCTTTGGGCAATTTTGGAGCCATATTTATATTAAATTTTGGGCAGAAAATTTAAAGAAGCTACAAAAGAATTAAGTGTTAATTATTGATTTTCTCTCAATGAACATACACTTTGGTAGCACATTATATATGTTCAAACCATCACCCTTGGGGTTTTAATCTTCCATTTCCGCGTGGGTCAATGTTAGAGACAATCCTACTTTGTGTTGTTGTGGTTTGCGACAACTCGATAAGAAGGAAAATTGAAGAAACAAGCCAAGAAATTAAAAGTACTAATTTCTATCTTTACTTTATTAAATTAGTTTTAATGGCACAAATTGTATCCTATGAACTAGATTTGAAAAATTTTAATTTCTACTGTATTTTTTTGTATGTGATACATTTTCAAAATCCAACAAAACTTTGAGTAAATCTATAGACAAACCTTTCGTAAATCTTGGGTATTCCTTTGGTAAATATTTTTGTAAATATTGGTTATTCTTGGGTAATTATTGGATAAATTTTGAATAAATCTTATATAACTTCAATTTTCAATAATTTTATTATAAAGATTGGATAAACCTTAGGTATAATTTGATTAAATCTAAAGCAAAACTTTGATAAACCTTTTGTAACTTCAATTTTCATTAATTCTGTGGTAAATATTAGGTAAATATTAGATAATTCTTGGATAAACTTTGGTAAATTTTGAGTAAATCTTGTGTAACTTCAACTTTTATTAATTTTCTTGTAACGATTGGGTAAATCTTGAATATAATTTGAGTAAAGTTTAAGTAAATATTTGATAAATCTTTTATAACTTTAATTTTCATTAATTTTTCGGTAAATCTTAAATAATTCTTTAGTAAACCTTGGTAAATCTTGAGTAAACATTGTGTAACTTCAATTTTTATTAATTTTTTTGATAAATTTTGGGTATAACTTGAGTAAATCTTAATTAAATCTTTGATAAATTTTTTGTAATTTCAATTTTTTTAATTTTATGGTAAACTTTGTGTAAACATATGTTAAATCTTGAATTTTGGTATTTTTATAATTTTTTTAGCAGTTTTGGTATTGTAAAAAAAATTAGTGATTTTTCTTTTTTGGAAAAATATTCATGGGGCTTGTATTTTAGTATTTATTTAGGTGCTTGTTTTTTTTTTTTTGTAAAAATCCCTTTAAAAGATTCATATACGAAATTTATCAAAAATGTCAAAAGACTCCTAATATATTAGAATACTTTCCCTTAAACTTTTTTCCAAAACCATCGAAAGTGTCTAAAAATATTGCAAAAATATCTACACTCAAAAAATAACCCAAAGTATACAAAAAATGCATATTGGTATATTTCTAGTATATATTGGATATATTTTGGATATATCTTAGTTCGATATTCTTAAAAATACCTTTAGAATTTCTTAGGAAATATTGGAAAATTTGTGATTATGAGCCATTTTGAAAGGGTAATTTGGGTGGATCCCACAACTCGGTTTTAGGAGAAAGACCCGGATATGTGTTCCTTGACATGAGAACCATGAATTAATGATTTATATGCTCAAAATGGAGAATATGTGAATAGAAATTGAAGCTCAAAGTAAGGTCATTGCTAATGAGATATGAAGAGGAAAAGTGAAAGTGGGAATTGTCCCACATCACTAAAAATATAAAGTTGAACTTATATTTATATAGTAAGATGCATTCTTACATGTGTAAGAAAATAGCATGGAAGGCTCTCTCTCACGCATTTAGGCATAAGGGCTGTGCAAATCCATGGTCCGAACCAAGCCTAATTTTTACATATTTTATTTCTGGAAATTGAAGTGACACTCCCGTGTCGATCTACACGACTAGGAGGCTGGCACGCCTATGTGGATTCCACACTCCCGTGTTATTCCACGCGACCAGGCTTCTGACACTCTCGTATGGATCCACATGCCCGTGTTATAGTGCTTCAGTGTGTGCATGGCTAATCCATACTCTCGTGTGGATTGTTTCCTAGATTTGTCTTTTGAACTTCTTGTCTTTGGAATTTCATTTTCTGATGTTTCAAAGATTAAATTCATCATTTTCTCAAGTGATAGAGAGAGTGACCTATATTTAGTTCACTGTATGTGGGTATTGTGTGTTCAACATCTACTTGATATCTGTTGTATCGTGGAAGACAAATGCCAATTATCCTAAGCACCGGTGGTAGGAGGCGAATTTATTTTAAGAACACTGTGTGGAATATAAACCTCAGATTTGTTCTCTTCCTCTTGTCTTTTTATTTGTATATTGAATTAACAATACTCCTTATTTTTCTAACAATCTTAAGACAAATTCTGTTTTGTTAATTCTTTATTCGAATTTATTAATTCTTGGAATTAATATTGTTTGTTTGCTATTTCAGTGAAATGGATAACACAATATCTACTACCAATGTTCAAGATGGTTCCCAACCATCTGTTTCTGCTGCTTAGGTTGTCTCTTCGATTGTGCCTATGACGGTACTTGTGAACCATGGAGAGAAACTGGAAAAATTCAATGGCTTGAATTTTAAGAGATGACAGTAGAAAATATTGTTTTACCTGACTATCTTGAATCTTGCACAGTTCTTGGTTGAGGACACTCCTACTCTTAAAGAGAATGAGCAAGATGTCCAAACAAGGATGACCTATGATAGTTGGCATCATTCCGACTTCTTGTGTAGGAATTATGTTATGAATGGGCTGCATGATTCATTATATATTTTGTATAGTGGAATCAAGACTACTAAATAGTTATGGGAACATTAGACCGGAAATATAAATTTAAGGATGTCGGTGCTAAGAAATTTATAGTGGGATGTTTCCTAGACTATAAAATGGTAGATTCCAAGACTGTGTTAAGTCAAGTTCAAGAGCTTCAAGTTATTCTTCATGATATTCATGCTGAAGGAATGAACTTCAATGAAACCTTCCAAGTGGTGCTAAAAATGATTTCTAGGAAGGAGCTAACTCTAAACAATATTTTGTATGTGCTTGATATTCGTAAGAATTTGGTTTCAGGTTCATTGTTGAACAAACATAGGTTCAAAATGGTTTTTGAGTAAGATAAAGTTGTTTTGCCCAAGGGTGGAATGTATGTGGGCAGATGGTATGCTATTAATGGGCTTGTTAAGCTCAATATAATTATTATTAAATGCAATAATGAAAGTACATCTTCTACTTATTTGCTTGAGTCTTCCAATTTATGACATAGTAAACTAGGACATGTTAATTATAATGTCTGGAGAAGATTAATTAACTTGGACCACATACCTAATTTCCATATTGATATAAAACATAAATGTGA
>CATIWF010061369.1:0-22046 GCA_949630135.1 Balakata baccata
CCATAAAAACTTGCACAAAGATTATACTAAAACCATCTTCTCTCACGACTCCTTACTATCCACCATCAGGTTCGCCAATAATGATTGCCTCTCTTATGAAGATAGACCTTGCTTATTATCGTCTTATTTTAGGTTATTGCATAACAAAATATTATCTCAATTAAATTTCTAACTAATACAGTTTCTTGACTTCGTAAGCTTATTGATTCGGAAATACTACGAGAGTGCACGAAATTACTATTGAAAATTCTAAAAATATGTTTTGAATTTTTTTTATTTAATAGATTTTTTTTATAAACTATTTTTTAAATATATTTTTAGAAAAATATCTACTTGGATTCCAAACGTATTTCTCTTGATTAAGATTATTTTTTTTTCTACTTGGATTCTATAATTTAATTGGTATTGGGTAACTACTAGGTTTTAATTAGTGGCATTCGTATTTCAATTTTCCAATTTGGTCCATTAATTTTATATTCGTTTTTTTTCCTATGGTCATTAGTATTATAAGAATTACTAAATTTTACAATGTGGGGATGTTCCATTTCAATATAGCCACAATTCACCACTAACCCTATATTGGACTTAATTTTATTTATGTTCACTTAATTTACATATTATTATTATTATATTAAAGTCATATAAATTTTTTGTTATAGAAAAGTCACCTAACCATAGTTTAGTTTTAGTAAAATTATTTCCAGTGATTTTTCAGCAGTTAACAATTGAAAAAGTAGTGTTACGTCAAATAGAATATCATATATGCTTACAATTCAGCATCTACGTCAGCACTATAAATTTAAAATAGTACCAACTGGAATGTTAGAACTTTATTTGACTTATATAGTGACGTTCTATTCGACATGTACAATGACTTGACGTGCTTTATATGCCAAATGAGATACTAACACCACTTTTTTAGTCTTTGGCTGCTGAAAAATTACTAAAAATGACTTTATTGAAACTAAACAATAATTAGGTAACTTTTATGAGACAAAAAAAATTATATAACTTTACTGCAATAATACTAAAATTAAATAACTATAGATGAAATTAGCTCATCCATTTTTATAACTTTCCAATTAGTATTTCCACTCGTGCAGTTAGAATCCTACTCTTGTCAGCCAAAAATCTCAATCTTTCATTTTATTATTATTAAATTTATATTTTAGTTTTCACATTCTTTCTTTTCTATGTATCTACTCTCTCTCTTTTTTTTTCATTCCCTTTTAACAATTATCCAGCCTCCTTCACCCCCAGATATGCCAGTCACAAGATTAAGTTTTGCTTCAATACCATTTTTCATTCAAACAGCAAAAATAACAATTACTTAGAGGTTCAATGAAGAAATAAGAGATTTTATTTAGATTTAATTCCGATTTTCTCAAGAAATTTTCTCTTATTTATCTTTCCAGATCAGTGTGATCTTGTTGCCTATTTAATAAATTTAATTCTTATTTAGTTATGATTCTTTCCCTATAAATATATGTTGAATCAAAGGGAAAAATCATCTTTAATTCCATCTCTAGCACTCTTATTTCATTTTAGCCTTAGTGTCCAGCCATATGTGGCTAATTTATTTTTTCTAGTTAAGGTTGTCAAGGATTGGTTTTAAATAAATTATGAAAATTTGTTCATCATCTATTTTCCATTTTAAGTATTTGAATATTTTCTGTTATTATTTAATTTAATTGCTCAACAAAGAATGTAACGCCCACTAATTAGAGCCTAATTAGAATAAGTGTGTAAGTTATATACATAGAAACCATGTGAAAGACATTAAGAAAAAAATGAATAAATGATTAAATTAGAAATTAAAATAAATTAAATTGACTAACATAGTTAATTTAATTAAATTAGACCATATGACTAAATTGTATTTTTAGTAAAGATTAGTGGAACTAAATATATGTAAAAAAGTGAAAATAATAAATTAATAAGTTAAAAAAATAAAATAAAAGAAAAGAGAAAAGAAAGAATATAAAAAAAATTTTAAAAAAAGAAGATGGTACAGGGGAAAAAAAAAAGAAGGGACCAGAATTTTCAAACCTGGTGGATTTGGCTATATAAAAGCTTTGAGTTTTACGCATTTCTTTCAATTTTATCTTCATTCTTCTTCTTTCCACCCAACGGCTTCCTTCCTTCATACTTTCACTCAAGATTTATATCAAATTCACTATAAATAAATTTATTCTTAGTTGTCAATAAGTGGAAGAGCCACAAAGTAGACAAGTGCATCCTTTATTCTTAGTTCTCAATAAGTGGAAGAGCCACAAAGTAGACAAGTGCATCCTTGTGCTATATGTGAAAATCTTAATGCTTATATGAGACGAGACTTGAACTATTTGAGTTAATGGTTGATGAATAATGAAAAGAAATATGAAAATTAATTGTATGACTTAGTAGTTATCAATAAGACTTTAATTACATAAAATTTTATGTTATAAATTGTATGCTCTTAATTTTGAAAAAAATAAAATTAATAAATGTAAAATATGTATATTATTATAAGTGCATGGTAATTTCACATGTAAATATGTCTATTAAATTTTATGTTTCATATGTATAAAATTTAAATATGTCATAATTTTATCTATATCATGCACTTATATGTCAGCATGAGAACTTTAATATTTATATGTACTACTAAACTAGAGATAGTTTAACGTGAGTTTCTCTTATGTAAGAATTGAAGCTTGTAGGTAATAGATAATACAGTTGATCAAAAAGGAGTTCAAGCCCATATCAAATGAGACATAAGAGACTTGACTAGTGGGTCGGTTGTTTTATACTTTTGTTTTTAAATTTCTAGCATGCATATGAGTTTAGATAATATGGTTTATATATGTTCTAAGCACATATTTAATATTTTGGTACAATTGAAATGAAGAAAAGTAAATATTAGACGTGTGATTGAAATTAAAAAGAAAAGTCTAACCTAGTATATAAATATAAATATGTGAATAAATTAATAATAAAAAATGATTTTAATTCGGATAGAATTTCATAATCAGTTATGTGGCATTCCATTTATATGATGAGATTATTCACATTATATATGTGGGGCATCACATTTGTTAGTATTAGAGCCCGGTTTAAGCATTTCTAGGCCTAGGTAGGGAAAAGGGTTTGTATACATATGTACTCTTCTATAACTCTGATATAGGCTACTTCTTGTCAACTTATGGGTCTTAAAGTGAGATGTCTAGGGAAGATCAGATAGAGATAGACGATATTAAGGGTACGTTTTCTTATTATGACTCTAACATATGAGTTAATAGACCCAGGTGTGAGAGTAAATAATTAGAAGTTACGTGTGAGTGATATATAAAGAAACTACATAAAAGACATTAGGAAAAAATAATAAATGATTAAATTAAAAATTAAAATAAATTAAATTGACTAATATAGTTAATTTGATTAAATTAGACCACATGACTAAATTACATTTTTAGTAAAGATTAATGAAACTAGATATATGTAAAAAGGTGAAAACAATAATAATAAATTAAAAAAATAAAAGAAAATAAAAGAGAAAAGAATAAAAAGAATAAACAAAAATAAACAAAAAAGAAGAAGAAGAAGAAGAAAGGACATGAATTTTCAAAGTCGGTAGATTTGGCTATATAAAAGCTTTGAGTTCTATAGATTTCTTTCAATTTTATCTTCACTCTTCTTTTTTTTCTCGCCCAACAACCTTCTTCCTTCATTATTTACATCAAATTCACTCCAAATACATTTGTTCTTGGTCCTCAACGAGTAGAAGAACTACAAAAGTAGACAAGCTTCAAAATTTGGATTTTGAAAAAACTCCATTGAGGTTTGTACATATAGATATTCTACTTTGCCCAATTGTATGATTATGTGTGTGTATATGATATAATATATATGTTGAAATGATGAAATTATATATTATGACATTTATGATTATGGAGTAATGTTTGATGGTTAAAGTGTATAAAATATGTTTACAATTGGATGGAATGATTGTGTGCTTAAATAATGGTAATATATAGTGAAATATCATGTTATTATATGATTTTGAAATTAATTGTGAATATGTTATTATGTTAAAGCAAATAAATAAATAATGCCTTAATTGTCAAATTCTCTACTTGATGACTAGTTTAGAATAGATGATGTACTATTCAAAGAGAATTATGGTACCGATATGCATATGATCTAAGGACAGGACGGCTTAAGCTCTGGGAGCACCCCTGATCCTATTATATACAAATAATGTTGTATGCAGTCAAGGTGGCTTAAGCTTTAGAAATGCCATTGACTTGTGATTATGATGAGTAGAGTGACTTAAGTTCTGGGAGAGCATCTACTTCACATTTTGTATCCAGATAGTTCAGAAACGAGATTTGAGCTAATCAATTTAAGATAGAACGTGAAAATTAATTAAAGGACATAAAAATCAAATTAAGAGAAAAATGTATAATGCAAGGTGAATTGATTTATATGTGTTTGACATGATATGATATCAGTCGTAAGTATTTAATATGACAAGTTTAATTGATAATTGAGCTAAATATTATCATTGAATTTGATGACATTGCATAATGATGTGTTTACTCTTTTATAATATATGTTTAGATTATTGTGAATCATATAATTAATTACATGCCAAGCATCCTTGTGACTGTATGTGAAAATCATAATGCTTATATGAGATGAGACTTGGGCTATTTCAGTTAATGATTAATGAATAATGAAAAGAATTATGGAAGTTAATTGTATGACTTAAAGATAAAGTTGAGTAGTTAAATGATTCAATTGAAATTTAATTACATAAAATTGTATGTTATGAATTGTATGCTCTTAATTTCCAAAAAATAAAATTAATAAATGGGAAATATGTATATTATTATAGGTACATGATAATTTCACATGTAGGTATGTCTGTTAAATTTTATGTTTCGCATATATAAAATTTAAATATGTCATAATTTATCTATATCATGCATTTGCGTGCCTGTATGTGAAAACTTTAATGTTTATATGTACCACTAAACTAGAGATAGTTTAGCGTGAGTTTCTTTTACTCATGAATTTGAGCTTGTAGGTTGTAGATAGTACAGTTGATCAAGAAAGAGTTCAAGCCTATATTAGAGGAGACACAAGAGACCCGATTAGTAAGTCGGTTATTTTATACTTTTGTTTTTATATTTCTAACATGAGTTTAAATAATATGGTTTGTATATGTATTGAGCACATGTTTAATATTTTGATACAATTGATATGAAGAAAGGTAAATATTAGATGTGTGATTGAAATTAAAAAGGCATGCCTAACCCAGTATATAAATATAAATAGGTGAATAAATTATTAATAGAAAGGATTTTAATTCGGATAGGATTTCATAATCAGTTATGTAACATTCCACTTATATGATGAGATTATTCATATTATATAGGTGGGGCGTTACAAAAAAATTTCAGCTATTTGGGTCATTAAATATATAATTATTTAATTGATCAAATAAAGTAACAATTCAATATTCTTAATGAAAACTAGTCGTTATTGAGTGTTGGTGGAGATATTCAATTTATTTTAAATAAATGATCTGTGTTTTATTGAATAAAATTGATGGTTTTTCTAATATTTAATGTTATTTACAATTTAAATCTTAATAACTTGTTTAAGGTTAATTGTTAAATAATGTTTACGTATAAAGCTTTCTCACTTAAATTTCAAGCAACCAAAGATAGAATATTAATTATTAGAGCTTGTCAATATTCACAACCAATTTATTTAATATGAAAAATTATTTTTTTTATTCAATGATCAATATATTTAAAGCAATTCTAAGATATACTTTGGCTAGAAGCTCTTTTAATTTGTTTCAATTTCATTAATTTGCATTTCACTTTTATTAATTCTAAAATCTCCCAACTTTTATTTTCTTTGTTTCCCAAATTCAGTTTTAATTAATTTCCAATCCCTATGGATTCGACCAATGCTATCATTATTTACAAATTTAATTCTTGAAAGAGTAGAAATTTATTTTTTATTAATTTTGATAGCCATCAAATTTTGAGGCCATTGTCAAGGATTGGTAACAATCATTTCGATATGAATTTTTGTGTTTATGCCACGTTCTTCTCGCACAAGTGAGCTAATTTTTGATTCTGAGATCAAGAAGACAGCTTGTAGATTGAGGAAAAAAAACAAATAAAAATCAACCTCTTCCTCATCTAATCCACAACTTGATTTTGATTTGAAAGAAGAAACTATGATAATTGTTGAATAAATTTTAAGGAGAATGGCAAATCCAAGCATGTGCCAACAACCCTTGTGCATTGAGCCTCTAAATATTGAGGTAAGTTTTGAATTAAAATTTGGTTTTATTCACATACTGCCTACTTTTCATGGTCTTACAGGAGAAGATCCTCATAAACATCTCAAACGTGCTATATGACATGTTTTAGCTCGAAATCACAAGGAGTAACAAAGGAGCAAATTAAACTGAGAGCCTTCCCCTTTTTGTTGACCGATAAAGCAAAAAACTGGTTGTTTTATCTTCTTTCAAGATCAATTACAATAAGGGAGGAATTGCAAAAACAATTTCTTGAAAAAAATTTCTCTGCCTCTAGAGCCACATTAATTAGAAAAGAGATTTGCATAATTCATTAATTTAGTAGCGTAACTCTTTATGAATATTGAAAAAGGTTTAATCAGCTTTGCTCAAGCTACCCTCACCATCAAATTTTTCATAGTTTGCTAATTCAGTATTTTTACAAAGGGTTGACACAAACTAATAGGAACTTAATTGATGTTGCAAGTGGAGGAGCTTCTAGTTGACAAAACTCTTAGTCAAGCTATGGATTTAATTTCCAAAGTTGTTACCAATACTCATCAATATGGCTTTAGACAAGAACCACCTATATAGAGAAAGTAAATGAGGCACATATTCATTCTATTGAATAATGACTTGACAATCTTGTCTTTGTGGTGCAGAAAATAGCGGTAGAAAATCAATAAGTAAAGGCATACGAAATTTGTTCAAATTATGGTCATTCAATTGATATGCGTCCTGCTCTCCACGAAGAACACTTTAATGTTATAGGAGGGTTCCAAGGGCAGCAAAATCAAAGGAAATATGATTCGTATGCCTCTACTTATAACCCTAGATGGAGATATCACTTGAATTTTAGTTATGGATAGAAATTCAACAATTTTCATGAACCTGGATTTCAACTGAGGCCACTAGCCCCTGCCCCTTAACCACGTTAAAAGCCAAGTATGTCTTTAGAACAAATAGTATCTACTTTAACTACTAATGTTCAACAAATTTAGTAAGACAGCAAGACTAGCATTCAAAACTTAGAGAATTAGATGGGCCAATTAGCTACCTCGTTAGAAGATTGTGGAATAAAATTTTGGTCACTTACCTTCTTAACCTAAAGTAAATCCAAAGTAGAATGCTAGTGCCATCACATTAAGAAATGGAAAATAATTAAAGGAGTCAGTAAAAAAGAGTCAAAAATTTGTCGTGGAAGAGGAGATAAAGCAAGAGAGAGCTGTTAAAATTTTAGGTAATGATTTGTTTAAATCATTAATTACTCTACCACCCCCATTCCCTAATAGAATAGCCAAATCGAAAAAGGAACAACATGAAAAGGAGATTTTGGATGTTTTTCGAAAAAAATAAAGTAAATATCCCCTTCCTTAATGCTATAAAACAAGTGCTCTGCTATGAAAATTTTCTTAAAGAATTATGTACTAGCAAAAGAAAATTTAAAGGAGATGAAAAAATTCATATCGAAGAAAATGTGTCTGCTATATTTGAAAAAAAGTTGCCCTAAAGTGAAAATCCCAAGTATGTTCACCATTCCTTGTAAATTTGGTAATTTAAGAGTTGAAAAGGTAATAATAGATTTAAGAGAACAAATAAATGTTATGCCAAGCTCAATTTATCATTCTTTGAATATGGGTCCACTTAAAGAAATTGATGCTATCATTCAATTAATAGATAGGTCAAATGCTTACCCTGAAATAGTATTCGAAGATGTATTGGTATAGGTTAATGAGTCAATATTTCTAGGTAATTTTTACATTCTAGATATGGAGGAAGATAGCTCTCCCAAATTAGCACCAATTTTGTTAGGTAAGCTATATTTGAAAATATCAAAAACAAAAATTGATGTAGCTGAAGAAATCTTAACTATGGAAATTGAAAGAGAAATAATCAGATTTAATATTTATGATGTCATGCATTTTCCTGATTATGTAAATTATGTTTTTGAGTTGTCTCATGTAGATGGATTGAAGGTTGCAATTAGTGAAGGAATTAATCCTATAATGTCTTAAGTTCTTGAAAAAAAGTTTCATATCTAAAGATTTAGAAGACTCAATTCATGAACTAGAATCTTTAAGAAAAATCAGGTATAATACTTCTTATATTAATCTTCCGATATCTAACAACAAACTTCTTCCTTCTATTATGCAGGCACCAAAATTGGAATTAAAAGTGTTACCTGACACTTGAAATATGCATATTTGGGAGAAAAATAGACCTTACCAGTAATAATTTCCAGCAAATTAACCCTTTTGGAAGAGGAAAACTTACTAAGAGTTCTTAAGAATCATAAGGAAGCTATAGGATAGACAATGACCAACATCAAAGGTATAAGTCCTTCAATTTGTATGCACCAAATACTGCTGAAGGAAGGCTGTAAACCTTCTAGGGAGACTCAATGTCAATTAAATCCTTTGATAATGGAAGTAGTAAAGAAGGAAATTATGAAATTACTCGATGCTGATATGATTTTCTCAATTTCATGTAGTAACTCGGTAAGCCTGGTACAGGGAGTGCCTAAAAAGACTGTATTCACAGTTGTAGAAAAGAATGATCGTGAGTTAGTTCCAACTCATGTTTAAAATGGCTGGAGAGTTTGTATAAACTACAAAAAATTAAATTCTTACACTAGAAAATATCATTTTCCATTACCTTTTATTGATCAAATAATGGAAAGATTAGTAGAGTGTTCTCATTATTATTGTCTTGATGGTTATTCAGGTTTCAACCAGATATCAATAGTGCTTAAAGACCAGGAAAAAAAACTTTCATATGCCCCTTTGGTACCTTTAATTATCGACATATGCCATTTGGTTTATTCAATGTGCCATCAACTTTTCAAAGGTTTATGGTGAGTATTTTCTCAGATTATGTAGACAGTATAATAGAGGTGTTCATGGATGACTTTACAGTATATGAAGATTCATTTGATTTTTACTTGGAAAATCTGACCAAAGTACTTAAATGATGTATTGAAACTAACCTGGTGTTAAACTATGAAAAATGTCATTTTATGGTTGATCAAGGGTTGATATTGGGTCATATAGTTTCTTCTAGAGGTGTAGAGGTTGGTAAATTAAAGATTGATTTAATTAAATCCTTACCTTATCCCACCTTTGTGCAGGAAATATATTCATTTCTTGGTCATGCAGGATTTTATAGAAGGTTCATCAAAAGACTTTTCTAAGATAACTCAACCACTATGTAGACTTTTGCAAAAAGATGTGTCATTTGACTTTAATTCAGAATGCAAGAAGGCAATTGATAAATTGAAAGATTTGTTGACATTAGCTCCTATAATTCAACCACCAAATTGGGATCTTCCATTTGAAATTATGTGTGACGCTAGTAATTATGTTGTAGGAGCTGTTTTAGGACATAGAATTGGAAGGAATATGCACACTATTTACTATGCCTAAAAAACACTTGATAGTGCCTAGCGAAATTATACTACAACAGAAAAAGAGTTGTTGATTGTAGTTTTTGCATTAAAGAAATTTCATCCATATTTGTTGGGTACTAAAGTCATCATTTTTTTTTTGATCATATAGCACTTAAATTCCTCATGTGGAAGAAAGAAACAAAACCAAGATTACTAAGATTAATTCTATTATTGCAAGAATTCAATTTAGAAAATCAAGGCCAAGGGAGCAGAGAATTTAGTTGCTGATAATTTGAGTAGACTCATACTTGATGAAGAAGCAACACCATTTCAAGAGACATTCCCAGATGAGCATTTTTTTGAGGTTGAGTTTTCCTGCCCATGGTATGCAAATATAGTCAATTACTTAGTCACTAAAGTATTGCTAGTGAATTAACTAAAGCACAAAGAGATAAAATTAAGAGGGAGTCTAAGTATTTTGTTGGGATGATCTGTATTTATAAAAATATTGTTCTGACCAAATTATTCAAAGGTGTATTCCTAAAAGTGAGGTTCAATCCATTTTGGAATTTTTTCAATATTTTGCTTGTGAGGGACATTTTGGACCCAAAATAACATGTAAGGTGCTAGAATGTGGTTTATTTTGGCCTACTATATTTCGTGATTCATATATGTTTTGTAAGTCATTTAATAATTGTCAAAGAATTGGAAATTTGAGTAATAGAGATCAAATGCCATAACATCTATTTTAATATGTGAAATTTTTGATGTATAGGAAATCAATTTTATGGGACTATTTCCTTCCTCTTTTAGCAATTCATACATCTTGATAGTTGTGGATTATGTTTCAAAATGGGTGGAAGCAAAAGCCAACAGAACTAATGATGCTTAGACTGCTGTGAGTTTTGTCAAAACTAATATTTTTTTTCCAAATATGAGATACTAAGGGCCATCATCAGTGACAGAGATACACACTTCTATAATCGGATATTTGAAGGTGTTCTACAGAAGTATAATGTTACTCATAAGGTGTCAACAATATATTATCCACAGACTAATGACCAAGTTGAAGTATCAAACAAAGAAATAAACTCCATTCTAGAGAAAACAGTGAATCCTAATAGGAAGAATTGGATTATGTGTTTGGTTGATGCTTTTTGGACATATATAGCATCTTATAAAACTCCAATTGGTATGACACCTTAATAGAAATTCAAAGCCTAGATACTAAAATAATCTTCAAAGTCAATGGACATCATCTTAAATATTACTACAAATGTTTTCAAGCATCATTCTCTATAACTCTCCTATTGCAGTTTAATCAGTAACTATGTCTAGCCAAAGACAGTAAAGAAAAGCGCTAAATGGGAGGCAACCCATTTCTTTTCCATTTTCGTTCTTTTTTTGTTCTTTTTTTTCCCATTTTGTTAAGTGTTTGCCAAAATATGAAACTAATGCTCACATCTAAAGCTTATTTCTTAGTCTAAAAATTTTACTCCTTCAACCTCTAGCCTACAGTAAACACAATGTGTTCATGGCTTGAAAAGTTCTGGTATAATAATTTTAAGCTTCTAAGTAATTTTTCATATTAATGGTAAATGAGTTAATTTTATATTTATTTTAATGTGTGTTTTAACTTTTATTTATCTCTTTTATTATTTTAGATAAAAAGAAACAAAAAAAAAAAAACTATAATTTATTTTATTTACTTTTACCTATTTATTTCTTTTAATTATTCTCTTTTACCTCATCTCTCTCTCTCTCTCATACAATTTATTTCTCTATTACAGCTGAAGAAGGAGAAACCCTAAGTCCTCTCAAGTCTCCCCTGCTGTCAAGACTACCTTCGCCCTAGCGCTGAATTGAGACATCCAACTACACTCCATTCTCGCATACCATCAATCTAGTCACCATTGTTGTTTCGTCTGCAAATCAATTTCGCACCAAGCTGCGATTACTTATCTGTTTTGCATGCAAATATTGTAGAAGAAGCACATACCCATCAATGCCACCATCTTTGTACACTACACTTCTCACCTCTCTCACTGGTGGTTAAAGAAGAGTTCACATTTAGTAGGTTCGATCTCCCCTCACTAGTAGTAAAATACGATTTCTCTAAGTGGGTAAGTGGTGGAGCTTTCTTGGTGATTTTTTCTTTCCTATGGCAAAATTCAGACTGGGTCTTTTCGATTCTCCCCACTCTAGTATATTTTTTGATATTTTTTTCTTGAGCTCCAGACTGAGTTTTGTTGAGTATTGCATTGGGTGTTGAGGAATTTTTGCTGAAATTGAAAATTATAAGTTTTGGGTTTTTATTTAAAGTACGATTTGGTGCCCTTCCATCTGGTAATGATTGGTTGTGTATTAGGTAACTGTTATGTAGTGCTTTCTTCACACTCACAAATTAGTTAATTTGATTTTAGGATTGTGGATATTAGATTCTCTGTTTTTCTTATGTAATTCTTGGTATGAACCGTTGTGGGTTGCTATGAATATCGTCTATTTGTCTGGTTAGTGAAATTGCTAAATTGAAATCATGGTAAAGAAGACCATAGATAAGAGAAAGAGAACTATCCCTATGGCATAACCCCCACGAGTTCAGACTCCTCATTCTGAAACTTAAATGGGAGGTAATGTAGATTTTACTAAGAGAAAACATAAGAATATATATCAAATTTTGCTCAGTAGAAAGATAATACCGAGTTAATATATCTATGGAAGGGTTGTATCTGAGCTTGGTTTGGATTGATTTAATGTTGTCATTAAGAATTCAACTTGGTATGATAGGTATGATATTTTTTTTCAATGAATTTCTAGCATTTTAGGAGAATTGACCAAGGAATTTTATGCTACCTATGAGTTCCATAACCTAGCTTACCTTGTTGCTGATACCCCTGGGTCATTAAGTTTAGGTTGATAGGTCAAGACCACTCTCTCCTTAAATGAATTTAATCTGGCTTATGGTTTTGCAGATGTAGATTTTGTAAAAACGAAAGAGTATTCATTAATGTCATGTGATATTCCACCAATTTGGGATGAAGATGCCTATTGGAAAGTAGTTTCTACTGATAGCTATAACCCCAGTCTGTCTCGATCAACTTATCTGAAGAATCTAGATCTGCAGTATTTTCATAGCCTATTTTCCTATAATTTTTCAGGAACCATTGACGATTCTGGTAAGATCAACAAAACTGAACTCTGTTTCTTATTTTGTTTGCAAACTTATATAAGGATTAAAATGACAACATGGTATGGGAAACAGTTTCTTACCATGACAAAAAAAAGGGGAAATTTATGTTTGGGCTATATTGTAAGTTTTATTGCTGATAGGCTAGGGCTACTTGATTTAAATCTTACTGACATGCATATTGCTTGTAACGCTTGCCCTTTGAATTTTGATTTTTTTTTTGAATGGGAGAAATAGAGCTGCTACGTGATGGCACATATAAAACAATCCCTTCTGGACCTGGTTTACTATGTAAGAAAATCAAAAATATGTGTGCTTCGACATCCTTAGCTGATAAGGAAGTTGTTGGTCCATCACAGCCTTGGAACGTGTTGAGAGGGCAGGTTGATTGCCTTAAGAAATATATGCAATCGCTATTCCAACATCTTGGAATACTAGTACTTGAGTAATTGCTGGTTTAAAGGGGAGTAATTCTAAATTCCTTTTGCTCTTTGATGTATTTTGATCCTACTTCTACATTGGCAACAATGTAGGATATAGGTGGGGGGTAGCCGAGTACGAGGGGGTGGAAAAAATATTCAAGTCTTATTTGCAACTTCTATTTTGGCTACTTCATTTTGAATCTTTGAGGATGATTGTTTAAATGCTATAGATATCTAAGTAGCTAATGGTAGTTTAGAAACATTTTGAAATGCATGAAATCTATCTCAATTTGAAGAAAAATTCAACACTTTTATGGAGTTTTAACTTTATTAATATGAAGAATAGTAGTTAATTTATGTTTATGATTTTAAATTGTTCATGAAGTTTATATTTTTTATTTGTTTGACAAAAATTGCGAGATGATTACACCAATTTATAGCTAATTCAAGTAACGATTTTTTAGCCTAATTTTAAGCAAGTAATTTTTAGCTTGCTACAACCTTTTTGAGATAATTTATTATTAGTTGAAAATACTGAAATCTATCTATTGTTGAGCTAGACATTGAATTTCTTTTTAAATGATAAGGGTAAGTAATTTTTCTTGTCTTTGGTAGTGGTTAAAAGAATTAGTAAGCATTATTCAACTTTTTGAAAAAATTTGCAAATTTGTTCTTAAAAAAAAGGAGTTTCTTTTTAAAAAGGATTTACAAATATAATGAGTATAATGCGCTTTTCCGAAAATCTAAATTAAATATATTAAATAGGGGAGCATATTATTACTTAAGAAAAATTTGTAAGTTTCCTTTTAAAATAAGTGAAAATAAATATATATAATATATAAAATGGTCATTTTTGCATAAAATTTTTAATTGTTATTTTGCTTACTCTTTCTTTTGATTTGCATACCAAAACAATTTTCTTGTAAAGTCCTTTGATTTTTTATTTGAGTGTAATTAGGTAATAAAGATGAGATAAAATGACAAATTTATGGTTTATTTTTTTCTAATATCATGGATTATAAGTGATCAATATTTTTACATGAACACTTGAGTGATTTGAGTAAAATACTTAGGGAGGGTGTTAAATCTTGCATATTTTTAAATGACATTGAAAGAATGTTAGAGTAAGTGAGGAATTTTAGTTTTAAATATTTATTGTGCTATGAAATATTTTTATTTTAATTATTAATTTGGTTGAGCTTCATATTTTGCATAATTTCCAAAATAATAATTAAGAATAGAAATTAATTTTTGCTTGAGGACAATCAAATATCTTAGTGTGGGGGAATTTGATAAATGCTAAATTATATATATATATATATATATATATATTTAATTTTTTCATATTTAATATAAATATAATTTATAATACATGAATTAATTTTCTATTTTGTTTTTATGAAGAATATTATCAAAAGAGGAAGTATTGAGCTAAAAAAGAGATTTTAAGGAGAAAATGAAGAGAAAAGAGATTTAATTCAGATTTAATTCCGATTTTTTTAAAAGATTATCTCTTATTTATCTTTTCAGATCAGTATGATTTTATTGTTTATTCAATAGCTTTAATTTTTATTTAGTTTATGATTCTTTTTCTATAAATAGATGTTGAATCAAAGGAAAAAATCATCTTTAATTCCATCTCTAATTTTCTACACTCTTATTTTATTTTAGCTTTATGTGTGGCTAATTTTATTTTTCTGGTCAATATTGTCAAAGATTGATTTTAAATAAATTGTGAGAATTTGTTCTTCGTTTATTTTCCATTTTGAGTATTTGAATATTTTCTGTTTTTATTTAATTTATTCACTTGACGAAAAAATTTCAGTTATTTGCATCATTAAATCCATAATTGTTTAATTGATCCAATAGAGTGGCAAATTAATGCTCTCAAGTCTTAATGAAAACTAGTCGTTATTGAATCAAAGTAAAAATATTTAATCTATTTTAAATAAACGAGCTTGTATTTTATTGAATAAAACTGATGATTTTTTTTTAATTTTTAATACTATTTACAATTTAAATCTTAAGAGATTGATTAATGTTAATTGTTAAATAATGTTTTAAGTGTGGAGCTTTGTCACTTAAATTTCAAGCAAGAAAAAACATAATATTAAAGCTTCTTAATATTCATAACCAATTTATTTAATACTAAAAATTATCTTTTTTATTCAATGATGAATATGTTTAATCAATTCTAAGTGGCTTAAATGTCTCTTATTTGATCTCAATTTTATTAATTTAGATTTTACTTTAATCAATTCTAAAATCCTCAAACTTTTACTTTCTTTGTTTCTAAAAATCAATTTTAATTAATTTCTAACCTTTATAGATTTGATAATGCTCTCGCTATTTATAAATTTAATTCTTGGAAGAGTAAAAATTTATTTTTGGTTAGTTTCGAGAGTTTTCATACCTTATTCTAAATTTTACTGAGATACCCAGTACTTTCTTTCTTGAAATTTCTTTTCCCCCTTTAAGCTAGATAAGCTTTAATCTTATAAAGCCTTATGAATTTGCTTCTAATTTTCTTTGATTTCCTATCTTCTGTGGTGATGGCCGAAGCAGGATTGCCCCCTCCCTTTGGTGTGAATTTCCATCAAGCAAATGAAGAAAGGAGAGAGTTGTGGAAGATGCCAGAAATGAGAAAGTCGGACAGTTTTTTTCCACATACAGGTTGATTATTCTTTTTTTATTATTTATTAAACTCTAATTTCATTTCCTAATAACTAATGATATTTAATTTAATTAATTTGATGAATATCCTATTAAGTCCTCAATCATTCTAATTTTCTTTAAATGATGCCCTAAAATTCCATTCTTTTCAATTTAATCCAAAAAAAAAATTGTTTAATTTCTAATTTAAGCACCAAAATAAATATATGTTTAAAATATTAATATTTTTAATACTTGTAAGAACACCACCAGATAGGGTTAAACCTGTAAAGTTCACCAAACAAGGCGTCCTGGGATTACTGCCTACAGGGGTTGTGACAAGCGATTGAATACTACTGCGGGGGATTTATGATCTAAGCCGGATTACCGGATTATTATTAATTCAGGGTCGATTATACATGTAGAAAGCTATAACAGTTTTATAAATAAAATAAATTTATACAATTATAGACAATTTTATATATTTTTTTAACTTTTGAATACAAAATAAATTTTTTTTTTAAAATGTTACACTAGAATATCATTTTTTGTCAATTTAAATAATATTTTTTATATGAATCAAAATAATTTTAAAAAATAATTTAATATGTAAAATTTTGTAATATTATATATTAATATTGAAAATACAAATATTGGAATTTAAATTTATTAAATATACATAACTCTTAAATAATGTGAACTATTTTGTGGATATTTAAAATAAATATTTTTTATGATATATATTATTATTATAATTAATATCAAACCTTCTAGCCATTATTTATATAAATAATTAATTTCTAAATTAAAATAGTTTCTTACATTAATAAAAAATAATCTATACTAAAATTTTTAAAAATATAAATTACTAATAAAAAATATAAATAATTAAATAAAAACTTATAAAATATTTCTTAAGCAATATATTATTTTAATAATGTGCATAATATATAAAAAAAACTTTATATACAGTAGTAAATGTAATCATGTGGTAAAGTGGTAAAATTTACAAGAAACTTCCTTCAGGACCCGTGTTCAATTCCTTGCAGTGCCATCTCTCCAATTTCTTAAGCATTTCCCAGAATTAATTTGATCCCGGAAAATCGTTAAAATTAGGCTAGATTGACCGGACCGGTTCACAGTTGTGGTCTGGTCAACTATTTTCGCATCAGACTTTTACCTTCGGATTTACTACTCTGCTCGATCTGATGGTCGATTATCAATTTTTCTAATTGAACCAATAAATAAATATAATACATGATGATGGGCAATAGACACTCTAGAAATAAACAATGAGAACAACCCATTACATGAAGTTGTTAGGGAATTTTTCAAAAATGTATAAAAGCTACTAAAATATTAGGACATTACCTTTATTTAAAGTTTTTTTAAACCTATCAGAATATTTAAAAAATATTACAAAAGTATCTAAATTCAAAAAGTCATTCTAAAGTATATTGAAAAATGCACATTTGATATATTTCTGGTATATTTTGATTCAGTATCCTTAGAAATACCTTAGGTGTATCTTGGTTGTACCTTAATTCAGTATACATTATAAATATTTTTGGTATATCTTGTAAATTCCTTAGGTATACATTGGGCATTCATTGAGAATATATCGGGTATATTTTAGAAATATTTTGGGAATATTTTGAAATTTTTTTTGAGAATTCCAACACTTTAAATATACTTTGAGAATATTTTGGGAATTCTGTAGAAATATCTTGATTAAATTATCTAGATTTTCACCAAAAAGAAAAAAAAAAAAGAAGCAAAAGAATGGAATAATTAATAAATCTTTTAAGTGAATAATATCTTCATTTATTTGTTCCCTACCAATTTTAGAGACTTGATAAAATATTTATATTATAAAAATAGTCAGTATCTTTATCACTCCTGAATTCTACAAATCCATATCCTTGAGGAAGGTTTGTTACTCTATCCTTTGGAATATAAACATTTACTATAACTGAAAAATCATACCAAAAGAGAAGAAAATCCGAGAAAAAGCTCAGAAAATGAGGGAAAATCTATTCTAAAAAGCATTCCATGAGTTGCAGCAGCCCCATGCTTAGTCGGTATTCGTCAGTGTTTATAATTGCTTTTTCTCCTCTTTTGTATAAATGTCATTTGCATTGTGTTTATTTCGCCTCATTTGTTGCTTTTCTGCTTGGTTCTCGAGAACGCAGTGGAAGAAACTTTTAATAATTTGTGATATATGAGAAATAGCTAAAATTAATTTAACTTAAAAAATATAAGTGATTATTTATAATTTAATATTCAATTAAATTAATTTCTACATCATAAATATTGACTAACTAAATAATTTAATTTGACTGTGACTTATATGCTGAATAATTTTATTAGAATAAAAATATAATATTAACTCATTAATATTATATCGGACGTCATTTTCAAATTTCTTGTATATCTGGATACATTAAGTATCCTTCCGGAATTCTTCTTTTAATTATCGATAAAATCTCGAATATTAATTTGATCTCTATATCATAATATTAAGTCCTCTTGTTATGATTCTGATACTGATTATGGTCACAATACGTCAAATTGATCAATATATTATGAATGGTAATTTGTGTTCTGATTAGAATAAAATTTATCATTATTAGTTTAATTAATAATATCGATCTTATATCAAATAAGTCATATTTTTTCTGTCAAAGAATTTATTTTATTAGAACCAAAATATTAATTCTATTAGGATATTGTCCTGGTGCTATAGGGTAACGAATTATACTATTTGTAATCTCATGTCTCATTATATGACTAACTGTGATGACTACAAGCGAGATTATCAAATGTATATAGCACAGTACAAGGCAAGAGTACCTTCATAGCCATATATGAAAGTACAATATTGACATCTCAAGTTAAAAGACTTCAAGTTATAAAAAACTTATATATTATGACCAAGATAATAAATGTCAACATCGAGCATTACCTATCCAATTATTATCAGATATCATTGTTCGGTATCCTTAACTTTTTAATAACTCATTGATTTATCCAGATATCATTATATTATAGAGAATGAGATTCCTCCTCAAAATAAATCATGTGATAACATACAGACTCAATGAATGCTCAATTCACTATCCTTTTTTGGTTATAAATATTTTTAAAATTATATTTTACTAAAAATATTTATCTCATTATTATCAAAAATTTAATAATAAATTATCCGTATATAATTAATGAGTTGTATATATAACTACTATATTCATAATTTAATTACCAATTTAAATATTTTATTTATTATAAATGTGAAATATATATGTGTCCATTGTGATATATTATTTAATATATGAAAAAAGTGAATGCTTTATAGCATATACAATACTAATAACATTAAAACCATAACTAAATTTATAATACATGAAAGGGATGGAGAGGAACTTGGATTAATAATATAAACGGTAACAAACCTCAACACTATGTATCAAACCTTTTAATTACTGTAAAATATATGTATATTAAATTAGGTTGTCTTAATTGAGTATATGTTTATAGAAAGAATTTAACTTTTATAATTTGTTTGTTGACAAGATCAGTGGAATGTTTATGGGTTGAAGATTTATGTGATTACAATCCAAATAACCTTTGAATGTAAATCAAGCAAAGGCAGGCTAATCAGAAAAATGATAATGCATATTTAGCAGACCTAATAGCAACTGTTTCTTTATTTCATTATTTATTCTGTGTAAAGTCACTTAAAACCAAAATTCTTAAAATTTTTAAAAGTGATATTCTATCTTCTTATATTTAGGAACAGTAAAAGGCTCTTCATCAATATACTTTATTTTTTTTCCTCTTTTTTCAAGATAGTTATATTAATAAAACACACTTTAATAATTTTAAAAAAGCTATATTGAAAAAAAGATATGAAATTAAATAGAAATTATTATTATTAGAATACACAATTTTTGAAATAAATTAAAATAGCGAATTGAATTTTTCATAATATAATATACAGTAATTTAGGAAGATGGTTGGAATGCTCTAATGCTTCCTAGCAACAAATAGTGAGTTTAAGGGCAAAGTCGACTTTGGCCCTTCCCAATTTGGTCGCCCTTAAATTCAGGAGGTAATTGCCTAAAAGAGGAACAATCACCACAATATATGTTTTGGCGACAAAGACAAAAATTTTAGAAATACTTTGGAACACTTATTTACGTATATTTAACATAATCGACCGAGAATGTAGATGAGTTGATATAAATACATAATACTCTTCTATTTTAAGTAGATATTTCGAATTCAAGTTTTGTATATACAATTATTTAAAAAAAATTTAAAAGAGTACTTTGCTCACATTTGAAATCTCATAACTAATCAGACTAATTTCAATACTATATTAAAAAAATGTATATTTAACTTATCTTCGACCATACAATTTAGGAGTGGCAATGGAGTGGATATCTTCATTCCTGACGGAAAATTTTTTTTGATCTCATCCTCGCATCCGACCAGGATGGGGATCACCTAATCCAATCCGATCCCCGATTTTTATTATATATTTTTTATTTTTTTAATATTTAAAATTATTTTTTATTTTAATTAATTAGTTAATTATATAATTTTTTAAATAAAAAATGTTTTTTTACTTTAAAAAATATTATATTCTTATTTTACTATTTTTAAATTTATTAATTATATTAAAATGTAAATAAATTTGATATGTATAAATATATATAAAATATATAAATATAAATAAAATTTATGGGACAGGAATTGGGATGGAAGATGTATATACTATCCCCGATACAAAAACTTCAAAATTGAGGCAACATAGAATAGAAAAAAAAATTCACCCTATTCAGAATGAGGCATTGCAGGTCGGAAAAAATTTGTCATTCATAATAAAATTATCAAATAATTGGCACTCAACAATGTTCAATTTTTTTTGTAATTATTATATATTTGAACTCTTCCAATCATTATACATGTAACATATTGCATAATTAAATCATAAGAATTCCAAAAAGCATGAAATCTCCATTGCATTTTTTTAAATCTGTATACCAAAAATTTCAAGAATTCATTTTAAACTTTAATATTTTAATCTTTTAACTGTTATTGGTGATTTTCTTTTTATAATTTGGATTTTAACTTACAACTAAACAAATAACATGATTTTATATACGTGTATGATAATTCTTTTTTTTTTTTTTATAAAGTATATATTAAAAAAAATTGTCAAAAATAACTTGAAATTTTAAGGTTATATTGTATTTTTATTTTTTTTATTTAAATATACAAATTTTTAAAATTTTATCAATTTCTGAATTCTGGCAAAACTTTGCTTACATGACATAAAATTTCGGTGAGACAAAAAAGATTTTGTTGACTAGGAAACTAAGTTATTTTAAAAACTTTAAAATGTCATCGTTTTTATTTTTACTAAAATTTTAAAATTTAAATCCCTCCAGCGAAATTCTACTGACAATAAATTTTTATTTTTTTTGCTTTGCTGACCAGACAATTTCCATGCATGACAACTACTTGTATTATTTTTCAAATTTAAAGAGAGATTTATATTTTAAAAATTTTAGGAAAAATAAAAATGATAACGTTTTAAAATTTTTAAAATGACTTAGCTTCCTAGTCAACATAGCCTTTTTAATTTCAATGGAATTTTATATCATATCAATAGAATTTTGTTAAAATTCATAAATTAATAAAGTTTTAAAAGTTTATGTATTTAAATGAGAACATAAAAAGTACAATTCAATTTTAATACAAACTTAAAAGTTTATATTATTGTTTACAATTATCCCATATTAAAAGCAAGGGAACTAATGGTGTTACAGAAAATTAGATAATTTGATCTTAAATTTTTTTAACTATTTGACCATTAGTGATTCTGCAAGTCAGATTTTATTCAAAGACTTACATCATTGAACAAGAGAACTTCAACTATATATTAACAAATAGTCAAATAGCAAAATGCATTTTTTTTCATTAGAATTTTGTAATTTTAGTGTGTTATGTTGAGCTCTTGAAATTTTATAAATATAGATATTAAACTTTTATCAATATAAAAATTAAGCCCTTGAACTCTTATAAATATAT
>CATIWF010061377.1:0-14364 GCA_949630135.1 Balakata baccata
ATCATGATTGCCTTCATGCTATGTTATGTATCAAGGACTTCATTAATTGATTTAAGATCACTATCAATTCATATATCAAATGAATACCAAATTAATGAAAATGCCTTTTATTAATCAAATAAACATGTACAATAAGTGCTAGAGGTGATTACCTTTAGATAACTTCTCTAACACAAACTTTACCCATTAGAAGTTTAAAATGGAGGCATACTTAGATAGTGAAGGAATTGATTTATAGGACAATGTTCATAAGGAATGAACTCCACCAATAAAGAAGAATGCTAAAGGAGAAGATGAACCTCTTCTGAGAGATGAGTGGGTTGAACCATACAAAAGAGCAAATGGCAAGAACAAGAAAGCTATGGCCATCCTAGCAAGTTCTCTCTCTCTTGAAGAGTGTGGGAGAGTTCAACATTGTCCAACTGCCTATAGTATGTGGAGGACTTTAGAGAACTACCATGAAGGCACAAAGCAAGTTCATTCAAGGAAGATTCAACTCCTAATGAACGAATATGAACTCCTTAAGATGAAGCCTAATGAGACCATCACTGAAATGATAAACTGCCTACTCTTCATCATCAACAACATGAAAAAATATGGAAGACATAGTAGCCTTGAAGATGTAAATAACAAGATCTTGAGAAGTCTTCCAATGAAGGATTATGGTTCAAGGGTGGCAGGTATAGAAGAAGCCAATGAGGATTTGAGCACCATTCCTACCGATGTGTTCATTGGCAAGCTTCTAACACATAAGATGGCTCTTATAAGGGATAAGGAGCTTAAAGAAGAAAGAGAGACAAGAAAGCCCATTGCTCTAAAGGCAAACACTACATTCTCAAAGGTACAAGACTTAGACCTCATTAGTGATGATGGGGTAAGTGAAGAAAAGGATGAGGAGATAGCCATGCTATCTATAAGAGTAAAGAGAATGAAAGTCAATAAGTATGGGACAATCAAAAACTACAAGCAGAGGGAATCAAAGTTCAAAGGCTCCTCATCCAACTTTAACAAAAATAAGGAGGAGATGAAGTGCTATGAATGTGGAAAGAATGGCCACATAAAATTCGAATGTCCAAGGCTCAAGAAGTACAAGGGCAAGTCTCACAAGGATGGAGGAGACAAAAGCCATAAAGCTACATGGGATGATCCTACATTAAGTGATGATAAGGGGAGCCAAGAAGATGTATCCAACTTTTGCTTCATGACTTTGGAGGATAATTATAATGAGGTAACTTCCACTTCTTCCTCTTATACATAAAATGCTTGTGATGTTAGAGATGTGTCCAAAAGGCAATCGCCTTAGGCACTTAGTGTACACATTCATAAAGACATTCTTTCATTATATTGGTATTCATTTACATGAGAATTGATATAGATCTTAAACTAATTAATGAAAGTCCATGATATGAAATATAACATGAAGGAAATCATGATAGGATCATGATAATGAGATTCCTATTATGTGTAATTATGTTAGTATCTAAATTATCCCTAGTCATAGGATCAACAAGATAGGACATTGTTGATTCGAATAGACTAGCACATGTTATACTCCTTGATTGGATCAAGCAGTAGATCTCATAAGCTGTAAGTATGAGTTTAAAGTTAACATGTAGATGCTTGCTAAGAGTAGTTAAGTATATCAGATGACCTGCTATTAGACAATCATATGGATTATCTATTCAAATATCAATGATAGTCTCATCATAGCAATGGTGCATGTATCCTTAGACTTGAGGTACTCAATGATATCTTGGATACTGATTCTATACTTTGACTCCATTCCTTGTTGCCTTATAGAGGTCGCTTATAGGGTGGTGATTGGGTACAACATGAGATATTCGAAGGTAATTGGGTAGCCAACAGAGGATTCACCGCTCTTGAAAGAGGGAGAGTATAACCACAGCCTCTTGTCGGGGTCATTACACAGGAATCTCTGGCTAGAGTGGAAACGTCCTGAAGATGGTCTTCAGTGACATTGCTAATAGAGTAATGAGTCCCAAGGAAAAGATCTAACATCACTTGGGCTAAATGTGACGTAGTTAGTCTAGCGGGAGCTGACACATAGTCCATGCTCTAAACCGAGTGGGGTATAGTATGGTGAAAGGATGAATTGAACATATTGTTGTCTATGGAAAGGTTCGTAGTCAAACCACTAACTTTCCAGTCAATTGAGAGTCATGATGTGTTGCTAGATATAGCTCATGATTTGCCCGAATTAATTGTTAATTGGGGTGACCAACATAACCGGAAACCTAATGGGTCACACGCATTGGAAGTGTGAAGAATGAGTAAAATAGTCTTGGATGATATCCAAAATTATGAGATAATTATTTAGGGTCAGATTGTGATGGGATCACGAGAAAAAAATTTGGAAAAATTGCTCAGGAGGAGTTGCAGGTCCACACGGGCCCGTACCACAGGCCCATGGCAGGCCAGTCCCTACGAGCTCAGCAAGTCTAGTGCGCAGGTAGCTGGCTGAATTGGCTAAATTGCCAATTTAACCCCTTAACCTATTTTGGTAAATTTTCCAACATTAGGGTATTTAGAAACACCTATAAATAGTATTTTCATCAGAAAAATACTATAGCCTCCATAAAAATTATTAGATAATTTTTTTTCAATTTTCTCTCAATAACACTTTTCTTTGCTAGCACATAGGGAGTGTTCAAGGCTTAACTTTTGAGGTGTCATTCTTCCTTTCCACGTGGATCAACGTTAGAGATGATCTAATATTGGATTGTTACGGTTTGTGACAATCCAACAAGAAGAAAATTTGGAGAATTGACACAAGAAATTCAATGTATAATTTCTAAGTATATTTTAATTGAATTAGTTTTAATGGTACAAATAAAATCATTTGATTCGGATTTTGAAAATTTTTATTTTCGCTGCGTTTTATGAATGTGTGCACTAAGTGCTTAAGGCGATTGCCTTTTGGGCACATCTCTAACATTTTACAAATTAATTTCAAATTTTCAAATCAATAGAATTAAAACCATCAAAACTATGCAATCCAATTGCACCTTTAATTAAAATTAATTTTAATAGATACAAGGGGACTTTTATACCAATGTTGAATTTTAAACATGTATCCCATATATAAAATAGTAGCAGAAAATTAAAATTTTCAAAATCTGAATCATAGGATTCAACTTGTGTCATTAAAACTAATTGATAAAAACATAGTTAGAAATTATACCTTTAATTTCTTGTGTAAATTCTTCAAATTTACTTCTTGTTGGGTTGTCGCAAACCACAATAATCCAATCCAAGATTTTGTCTAATGATAATCAATGTAAAAATAAAGAATGAAACCACTAGGATATACCTTGAACACTCTATGTGCTAGCAAAGGATGGTGTTCCTAGAGAGAAAAATCAAGAAAAATTATCAAATAATTTTTATGGATGCTATTGGTATTTTTTTGATGGAAAAATACTATTTATAGGTATTCTTAAACACTCTAGGGTTGGCAAAATTACAAAAAATAGCTTAGAGGGTAAATGGCAATTTGACCAAAATTGAACAATTTGGCCATTTTTAATGCACAACGCTGGTGCATGTGGCCCATGTCCTGCCAGTCTTGGGTTGGCAGCCCCACCGTGGGCCTGCAACCCCTCCGAGCAATTTTTTCGGGATTTTTTTCTGTGATCCCATCACAATCCTACCATAAATAATTCTCTCATAATTTTAGATCTCATCCAAGACAATTTTATTCATTCTTCACACTTCCAATGCGTGTGACCCATTAGGTTATCGGTTATGTTAGCCACCCAAATTAACAATTAATTTGAGGAAGTCATGAGCGGTATCTAGCAACACATCATGATTCCCAATTGACTAGAAAGTCAATAGTTTGATTGTGAATCTTTCATAGACAACAATCTGTGCAATTTGTCCTTTCATGGTCCTATACCCCGCTCGGTTAGCAGCATGAACTATGTGTCAGCTCCCGCTAGACTAATTACATCACACCTTGCCCAAGTGATAAAAGATCTTGTCATTGAGACTCATTACTCAATTAGACATGTCATTGAAAACTATTTTCATGATATTTGCACTCTGGCCAGAGATTCCTGAGTAATGATCCTGACAAAAGGCCGTGGGTATACTCTCCCTCTATCAGGAGTGATGAATCCTCTATTGGCTACCTAATTACCTTTGAATACCTCAAGTTGTATTCAATCACCACCCTATGAGCGACCTTTATGAGGCAACAAGGAATGGTATGATGAGACTATCATTGACATTTGAATAGATAATCCATATGATTGTCTTATAGTAGGTCATCTAATGTAGTTGACTACTCTTAGCAAGCATCTACATGTTAACTCTGAACATCTCATCCTCATAGCTTATGAGATCTACTACTTGATCTAATCAAGGAGTATAACATGTGCTAGTCTATCCGGATCAACAATGTCTCGTCTTATTGATCTTATGACTAGGGATAATTTAGATACTAACATAATTACACATGATAGGAATCTTATTATCATGATCCCATCATGATTTTCTTCGTGCTATGTTTCATGCCATGGACTTTCATTAATCAATTTAGGATCTATATCAATTCATATGCAAATGAATACTAATATAATGAAAGAATGTCATTATGAATGTGTATACTAACTGCCTGAGTTGATTGCCTTTTGGGCACATCTTTAACATATGATCGCCCTTAATTGGGGCCTATATGGTCTCCTCTACATGGGCTTAGCCTTCTCCATTGCCAACTGCAATATCTACTATCCATTAACTCTAAGACCTAGGTGCATGGATAGAACATGCTAAGCTACTCATAGCTTAGTAATACATAAGAGTATAAAAATGGTAACATATAATCATATCATTCCTAGCATATAATTCAAGGTATACTTGAATGAAAAATCATGTATACAGTCTAACTGTTGGCCACACTCACGTGCCTATCACATACCTTGTATATAGCGTTATGCTAACTCAATTCTACATAAGTTGGCATACATATCATTCATATAGACCAAAGCATCATGAACACCGTGCCTTATAAGTCATATATATATTCTCATATACATGTATTCACGTTTACTCATTCAGTTTTGCATTCTATATCACAAGGTTCATTTAGTTCTTTATTTTGTTTACTGTTTAAATCAGTCACCAACTACACATTAGCCTCTTGGAGGCCCGAGTGTATGTCGATTGCCATATAACGCACAGACCTCTTGGAGGCTCTAGCATATACTGATCACCATATAATGCATCGACCTCTCAAAATTTCTAGCATATACTGATCACCATATAACTAGGCTTTAAGAAGATAAGGGAGCTACAATACCGTTCATTCCTAGAAATCATGTTCATGTTCTATTTCTAGTCTTTCATAATTCTCAAGATCATAAAGCACATATCACAAGCAATATCCAATGTTTGGTCAAGCACCAAACTCATCTACATCATTCAAAAACCACACTTCCATGGCTTAATCCCAGTCATTCATTCATCCCTCATGATTCTCAAGAACCCAAACACATGGATTCCAATCATACATTATTTAGTTTTCATTCATGGCTTTCGATTATCATATCTAACACAATGGGCATAAGCCTCTCATTATTATCATAACTACCTTCGTAAATTCATATGATATTAATTCATGCCATCAAGCATTCCAATCATGTTTAATACACTTTACAACATTTTGGTTCAATTATAATTCAAGCATTCATGCATATGGGTCACAATCATGCCATAAGTGCATAATGGTATCTTTGTATACAAGTTCCATAAGTTTTCTCAAAACAAGGGACTTACCTCTTTTAGGCCTTTCCTTTCAAGCACCTTACGTGCCCTCCTTGAACTTGAGCATCTACCACTTTGTAGATTCTCAATATAGGCATTGAACCTAACATGCAACTAAATGGGCTCATGACCCCACAATCAAATATATACATGCATTTTATGGATTTATAATCATAACTACATATTGTTATTTCAATTAACCCCTTTATTTCCATGTTACGTATCTATACACCACAATTTCCTCTCTTGAGGCTCAACTATTTCCACTTCTATCATTATTGGTTCATTATGCATTAATTATGCTAACCAATTAACCGGGAGTTTATTTACGGAAAATGAGTCTTATTTCTCTTTCACTCATTTTGGTTTTCCATTTCTAAATTCCTAATAACCACATGGGTAAATTCAAGTTCTAAAGTTCACTTCTTATTCATTAATGTTATTTATCATGCCATTAAGCTCTTAGACAATCTAGCATGTTACCAGTTAACCTGAATCACGGTCTATGAGACCTACACCATCATCGATTTATCAAGCTATGGGTGGTCAACAATCATATGTTTACTCATTTCGGATTCGAGTGCTTTTAACATTATGAAGACACGTTATTTGATTGTACTTTATTTTAGATTTCATTTCTTTGTACATTATTCGTACCCCGTAGGCACAATCAATCTACTACACATTCTTGTTTACATCTTAGTTACCGATCATTTCTAGTTAAGATGCCATTATCACATTTTCATGTCATGTAAGGAGTTAAAGAATGCCAATGTGATCTTACCTCTAATAGAGCCACCTTAAATCCAAGCTTTTAAGCTTGCCTAGCCTTCTTTGGTGGTAACCCTACCTTCTAATGCACCATCTATACATAATCATAACCATGGGTCAACATACTTAGCTATTCAAAGCTATATAAAACTAGTTAAACATGAACCCAACTCAAAACCCTGCAAGTTAGATCTTTTTTTTCTTAAATCACGTTAAAAATGTGTTACCCAACTTATACTAGTCTCACATAGAGTTTTTCCCGTAAGAAAACTTAAGATTCCCTCTTATCCATACCTATTTACAAATGGGTTTCTACCTATTTCAGGTAAACTATAACACACCACTATGTATCAAGCAAAAGTGAAGAAATGTGTTTTCTTACCCTTAGAAGGTAGAAAACGAAGCTAACTTTGTTGGAGAACTCGGGTTCCCTCAAGCTCCATGTTCTCTCTCTAACTCTTTCTTCTTTCTTGGCAAATCTCCTAAATCCATGCTCAAATCTTGATCTTTGATGTTAGATCTTGTGTTTGGAGACTTAAAACTCAAAAAAAGTCATATAGGAGATGGAGTTTCAAAGGATTGGAAGTATTTCTAGGGTTTTTCTCGAGTGAGGGCTAATAGAAATGAATTTATGACTGAAATGAGATAGAACTCGGGAATTTATATACCTGGCACCGAGCACAGGTCATGCAAACCAGCACAGGTTGTGCTCAGTGCCCTAAGATACCATCATGACATGGCATGGGTTGTCCGGGACTACATAGGTTATGCATAGTGCTCATCCTACACAGGTTGTGCACAATACTTACCCATCTTCAGTTGCACAGGTCGTGCACAACACTAACTTTAACTCTCTCATGTTTTTCATGTCGACTTCTTATTTTTATACCCAAAAGATCATAATAACTTATATACTCGTTTTGTGGGTGTGCCACATTCGTTCTTTTTTATCAGATGTTTTGGGGCACATATCAAGACTAAGGCTCAGATTCCTTTCAACTAGGGTATTCATGGGCTTGCTATCATGCATATGATAATGCTCCAACATTTTCTTAATGTAGGTCTCTTGAGATAATAAATGCAGAAGCCTTTTTGAGCTATCTCTAAGGATCTTAACACCAAGCACATAGTGATGTGTCTATATTTGTTATAGCTTTTATAGGTGTTTTTGGTTGCTTAGATTTAATGTTTTATGTGATTTTAGGGTTGATTTGATATTTAATTGTGTTTTTAATATTTTTAGGTCTTAAATGGTGGAAAGATCCATGGGGAGCATGTTTTAAATGTTTAATTGAGCCATGGAGATGTTTTGTATTGTAGAGGAGACCATTGGAGGTGTTTGAAGAAGCAAAAGGATGATTTATAAGAGAGGAGATTGTCACTTGCTCGTGATAGCCATTGTGACCTCATGAAAAAGTGCAGTCGGTGAGTCTCTGTCTCGGTAGTGTTGCCCGTCACGACCTCGTGACGTCTAGGCAGGAAACGACAGCATGAATCCATCACGACCTCGTTGCGACTGTTGTGCTTATAATGCCCTGAACGTTGTACAATTGCAACCAGCTATCCTAATTCGACTTTTATCAATTCTTTTGGGGTTTTTTTCACTCATATAAAAGGAAATAATATATTTTGGGAGTTAGAATTAGGTTAGGACTTATATTTACTATTTATTTCATCTCTTTCTTTAGGATTAGGGTTAGCGACTCTTGTAATTTTCCATCTTCTCTTTCTTTTCTTCAATTCTTCTATGTAAACAAGAGACTTCTTGGCATGCATCTCGAACTTCCAGCAGCTTGTTGATAGTAGGGGATTATTCTTGCCCTTGAAGGTTGATTGGACTTGGGCTTGAAGGATTGGAGACCACCAGCCTCCAATTTCCAGATTTGTTGATTTAAGGGAGCATCATAATCTTTCTTTTTCTCAATTTCTATTGTAATTTTTTTTACTATGAATATTGAATTGATTTATTCAGTATTCATGTTAGGCTAAATTCTTTTGCGTTCTTAGTTAGCAACCCTGATTTTGTATGAACTCCCTTTATTTTATTGAACGAATTATTATTTTCCATTTCAATTCAATTGATCCTTATTAATCTCTAGCTTGGTGATTGATTGGCCACTAATGGTTGAATTAGGAATGAACATGTTTGTTAGGTTTTGAAGACGTATCATGTATAGAAAATGCAGCGGAAAAATAAAATTTTTCAAAACCCGATTCAAATGATACAACTTGTGTCATTAAAACTAATTCATTAAAAAAAGATAGAAATTAATACCTTTTAATTTCTTGACTTGTTTTTCAATTTTTCATCTTGTTGGGTTATGGCGAACCATAACAATCCAAATGGATGTGTCACTAACGGTATCTATGCAAAGATCGAAGAATAAAACTAAAGAGGTAATGGTTGAACAATAATCAAAGTGCTAGCTAAGAAAATTGTTCCTATTAAGAGAATAATATTAAACACTTTAATTATTTTTGGCTCTCTCATAATTTTCTGGTCAAAAATAATATTCATATATGTCTCCTATTTTTCCCTAGGGTCTTTGAGTTCCACTCTATCTCAAATTTGATTCAAAAATCAAAAGAGCACAAAATTAGGAGGATTAGGGGGGAAGTTGGCCAAATGCAGCACATGCTGTTGGCAGCAGCCAGCAGCGTGCTGCTGCACGCAAGGGAGGCCTGTAGGGGCTTGTGACCCCCCACCCCCCCAAAAAGCGATTTTTCAGGATTGTTTTTGTGTTCCCATTACGGTCCAACCCCGAATATTTTTCTCTCAAATTTGGATCCTATCTAAGACCATTTTATTCATTCTTCACACCTCCAATGCGTGTGACCCATTATATTCTCGATTATTTTGGCCACCATAATTAACAATTAATTCAAGCAAGCCATGAGCAATATCTAGCAATACATCATGACCATCAATTAACCGGAAAGTCAGTGGCTTGGCTATGAACCTTTCCATAGACAATATTCGTGCAATTCGTCCTTTTACCATTTTATACCTCACTCGGTTCAAAGCATGGACCATGTGTCAACTCCCGCTAGACTGACAACGTCACATCTACCCCAATTGATGTTAGATCTTGTGTAACACCTTATACCTATGGATATCACTTATACTTATATCATGTTGTCGTATATTGCATATAATGGAACATAGTCCTATTTATAATAAGGGATAATTTTTTTTTTTATCATATAATATTATCACTTTGCAACATTTGACAGCTAAGCATCACATGTACACATCATTGCATATTTAGTAATTTATACATATACAGATGCACAACCCAAATTACAAATGTCATGTTCCTATATATATATGCAATGCAAGGAGAGAGATTGGTGAGGCTCGGCCGGTGACCTGTGATCCATGTCCTCTATATGGTATGCACCTCCAAAATGAGCTAATTAATCTTCTTTGCTTGAATGATGATGCAATTTGGTGAGTTGCAACTCAATGAGAATAATTATCAAAAGCTTTCTAAAGTACCAAACCAGTCACAGTTACAAGTAATAAATGTCATTCGTACACATTTTACATGTCAATCTATTTATCAATATCACATGAATATAAATAATATTAATTCATGTAAACATTTCATTTACTTATGCTTATATCATTTTCTTATTGTTGTGACCAGGCTAAACAAACATTGTCCCGGGTTTCCATGTGAACATTTGCATTTGCTAACTAGCTTGATCATTTGTAAAATTTGCACATTTGTTAGGCCATAGGCCTTTTCTTTTGCTTTTGAACATTTGTTTGGGCCATAGGCCTCTTCTTTTGCTTTACAATGCCAAATCCATATGCATATGCAATTTGCAACAATCATTACTTAATATTTGCATTTATATCACATTTGCATATTCAATAATCAATCACTCCATGTAAGAAAAGCCTATAACATAACCATATATTTAAGTCATTCATCACCTTTTGATATCATATCCCTACCATAACAATCATGTAATTCATATGGCCGCAAGTCAAGTCACGTTGCACATAGCACATAATAATCACATTACACGTAACACGTACTAAAGAAATCGTTCGATAATTAAACTCACCTTTTCTTTTGCTAATAAGCCTCTATCTTACTATCTTTCACTTCCTTGAGGCTCACCAATATGCTATGGACCTAATTGAATGTATTCTTGGTCAATTCGTAGCTAAATAAACTTAAACAAATTGAAGTATGCATTTTAAGGACCACTAACTAGGATTTGGTCTAAAGGCAGTGTGACCTTCATGTGTTCATTAGCTTATAACTCTTTCTATACTATTCCAAAGCTGACATGTAGGGATAGTACATATCTAAATTTCATGACAATTGGACCCTTGTGGAATATTTTATGATAAACATGTTCTGTTATCTGCCTTGTTTTTGACCTTAGGCAGTTTTGAGACACCAACTTTGCTTATTCATATCTTACAACTTGTACATTATATTTGCATAAAAATTTATATGAACATAGATATGTTAAAATGGAACATTTTTCATGTTGACAACTTGCATCCATTCTGCCTCTAACGTCCTCATATGGTAGGGCAATTGTGACTGGTCAGAAACAGGGCTGACATCCTTACTAGTATGATTTGTAAAGGTTATAACTCACATCATACATAATCTATTAAGGTGAAATTTATTTCAAACTTTATCTAAGACATATACCTATGACTTTCATGATTTGACCATTTACAGATTACACCTATAAGGAGCTCAAAATTGGCAAACAACTGACTAGACCTGCCCAGGACACTAAGCAGGCAGCTCAAATATGGAACAGGCATGACTCTCTTGCCTATAACTCAACATCCACCCATAATTTAGTCCTGAAATTTTGTATACACCTATACAACACGTCTCTACAGCTTACATGTTTTGAGTTTCCTCAAATATCGAATCTAACATATAGAAACATATTCAAAACAGAAAGTGATTTAGCTAGGTTCCTCAATGGAACCAGTTCCAGTCCGATGCCCATATCTTTCTACAGAAACCAAATCATGCAAAATCATTTATATAGCCTTAAACCTAAGACACAAAGCTACAAGTTTTATGTTTGACATCTTTCCAGAATCGGTTTCTATGGCTTTCAAAATTGAGTTACAAAACACTGCTTGTGACTGACCCGAATCAATCATAATGAACACTTAAAGAAGAAGAGATGATTACTTACCAAGAACGAGCTTTCAAGGGCTGAATTTACAGTAAAACTTAAGTGAAACAATGAAGAAAAGGAGGCTCTTATAGGGGAAGAAGAAGAAGAAGAAGAAGAAGAAATGGCTGGGGAGATAAGGCTGTTCAGAATATGTGAAAAGCAACAAAATGGGCAGCACTAATAAGCCAAAAGCTGCCTCTCTTTCTTTGTCCTTTCTTCCTTTTCCTTTTCTTCTTCTTTTTTTTTTTAATTTCTGTCATTTAATTAACTTATTTTCAATACCTTGTCATCCTTCTTTAATTTATAACTTGACACGTGCGACTTGCTCTTATTACGATAACTGACCGGTAGCAAGTCTACCTCGTGAGCATGTTTTAGCTAAAATCCCTATGTATGCATGTGTTTTATATGAATGACATTTATAAAATGAATACATCCAAATGGAATGTGTGTAATAATGCATGTGGGAAAGTCAAGGATGTTACAACAGTCCCAATTGGGACCTTCTTGTCCCGATCGAGACATCACCTATCCCAGTCTGCTTTTGCTATTGGAATTTTGAAACATTAGCTGGTCAGGACATATGATTTCCTGGTATGTACTTGTGTCCCGATCGGGAGTTACACGTCTCCATGAAATGTTTGAGTTGTTCAATGAGGAAACCATAACCAAAAGTGCTGAAACTTTGAACACTATCAAAACAACACTCAACAAAGATGTTAGTAACATATAATTTGATTGTCAAGATCAAAATAGAGAATAATCACCCTAAGGTTAACAATTCACTAAAAGATTTTACATCTGAAATTCAAAGTAGAATTTAATTATATTATCTAGCCTCTTTATAGAGACAACATTAATCAGAAATCAAAATAAAGTAATAAAAATCCTTACACAAAGTGATCTAAGATAACAGTAATGAGTAGCAAGATGATAGAAAATTGCAAGAAAATATATAAACAGATCTATGTAGTGTTGGAATACAAACCTGAGAGGAATAGATCCATAACAAAAATAAACAAAGTTCCATTCATAAACAGAAAAAGAAATAAAAGAAAAGAAAGCAAGGAAAAGTGAATTCGATATTACTTAATAAAAAAACAAAAAAGCTTATATAGGCAATAGATAATACCAAAACAAGATCATAGACCCAGGATGCAAAAGGCAGCCACACTGGCCTAATCCAATAGTCACCTATAACTTACGTCAAAAAATTATGAGCAATGAAGCTATACAAAATCCAACTTGTAAGAACCACACCATTGTCAAAGTACTTCTTATAAGGCAAAGTCACTTGCGAAATTGTAGAGCATTGTGCCATTAAGAAGATAGAAACATGAGTACCAATGTAGCACATGGAAACAAAATTTATGCTCAATAGAGTTAAAAATAATAAAGACTAGAAATTCAGTTTAGACATGTACAAGCACTAAATGTATTGAGACATTGAATCTATAAGTTGGAAAGAAAAATTTATGCAAGGTATGAACTAAAGCATACCACTTTTCCAAGGTATCTATCATTCTTCTAGGCTACCTATGCATCAAATGTTATAGATGTGCCTAAAAAGCAATCGCCTCAAGCACTTAGTGTACAAAACTTTTAATGATATTCTTTCATTAAATTAGTATTTATTTGCATATGAATTGATATAGATCTTAAACTGATTAATGAAAATTTATGATATGAGACATAGCATAAATGAAATCATGATGAGATCATGATAATGAAATTCCTATCATGTGTAATTATGTTAGTATCTAAATTATCTCTAGTCATAGGATATTGTTGATTTGAATAGACTGACACATGTTATACTCCTTGATTGGATCAAGTAGTAGATCTCATAAGCTATGAGCATAAGATGTTCAGAGTTAACATGTGGATGCTTGCTAAGAGTAGTCAAGTGCATTGGAAGACCTGTTATGAGACAATCATATGAATTATCTATTCAAGTGTCAATGATAGTCTCATCATAGCAATGGTACAAATATCCTTCTACTTGAGGTACTCAATAATACCTTGCATACTAATTTTGTGCTTTGACTCCATTCCTTGTTGCCTCACAGAGTTCGCCATAAGGTAGTGATTGGGTACAGCTTAAGGTATTCGAAGATAATTGGGTAACCAATAGAGGATTCACTACTCCTAATAAAGGAAGTTTATACCCACGGCCTCTTGTCAGGATTATGGCACAGGAATCTCTGGCCGAACTAGAAATGTTATGAAAACAGTCTTCAATGACAAGTCTAATAAAGTAATGGTCCTAGTGACAAGATATACCATCACTTGGGCTTGGTGTGACATAGTCAGTCTATCGAGAGCTGACACATAGTATGCTCTAAACCGAATGGCATATAGGATGGTGAAAGGATGAATTACATGAATATTGTTTATGCAAAGGTTTGTAGTCAAACCACTGATGTTTCGGTCAATTAGGGGTCATGATGTGTTGCTAGATACCGCTTATGACTTACTTAACATCAATTGTTGATTAGAGATGTGCCCAAAAGGCAATCGCCTCAGGCACTTAGTGTACACATTCATAAAGGCATTCTTTCATTATATTAGTATTCATTTGCATATGAATTGATATAGATCTTAAACTGATTAATGAAAGTCCATGATATGAAA